>JAXGGA010005797.1:0-75057 GCA_038373865.1 Uloborus plumipes
CACTTCCGTATGAAATCTGAAAAAGAAAAAACTAATGTTTGAAAAAATTTAAGGCGGGAGAGACTTAAAACCTCTCCTCCTAACATTACTGAATATTGCTGTAAAACTTCGTTTTTTAGGACTTGTATTTCGAGATGTTTCTTGGAGAGAGAACCAGAACGCCTCTCTCGTCACATCATCAAAGTTTGTCTACAGTTGCGTTTTTGGAATTTCAACTTCGAATAGTTGTGGGGAAGGTGATCGATTTTGCTCTATTTTTCAAGAAATTGATCGGGGACAGTCCTTAAGATAAGCCCCATCCCTTAAATGAGCGTCAACAAATATCGCCTATAATCGCGTTTTTAGGACTTTAATTTCTAGAATTCTATGTGGAAGCTCCTGTGAACTTTTCTTTCCCTTCACAGCACCAGAGGCAGTCTAAAACTGCATTTTCAGGATTACAATATCAAAAATTTTCCTGGGGATAATCTCCCAAACCTGCCTATCAAATGGAGAAAAAACTAAAAGCAGGATTCGCCAACCCCGAAAAAAACTCACCGAGATTTTTCGGGTGGGCCCACTTGAAATGACACACTAAGTCGGTGAAGTGGTTTTTTTTTCACAATTTACTGCACATTGAAAACATTTATTTCAGAAACAAACTAAACATTACAAATATTTTGATCAATATCAAGTCTAGAAATTGGTACTGATCAGTTTAGTTATAACATTGAGTTTATTATGATATTTAGTGTTGGTCAATACGTGGTCCAGAAAAAGGCATCTTCCTTTCTGAGCAAACTTATTAAGTATTAGAAATAAAACTGTGCATCTGAATTTGAGTTATTTGTTTATTTATTTGAATATTTAGAGGATCAAACTAAACAGGAACTATTTAAATCCATAAATTCAATTCAATATCAATTTAAAATATTTTATCATATTAATTTTAAAAAATCAATATAGCATTGCTTTTTCCAAATAAAAAATTCTTTAGGGGGTCACAGTGACCTCTCTTCATGGCTCCCGACTCTTTAAAAATTTTACGTAGCAAGCAGTAGTTTGGTATACAATGTTTGAATAGAGAATGATATTAAAATGACTCCCCTGAAATGAAAAATGAAAACCCTGATATTTGATTAAAAACCCAGACGGGCTGGTTTTTTTCAAACTCTGCTTAAAACTGTTTTCTGGTTGCACCACTGGCTTGTTGTCCAGGGAATCCCCCCCCCCCCCCGATTTCTGCTACTGTTGCACCCCCAGAATTTGCGGTCTAAGTCCGCCTATGAACGTGTCTTTGATCTCTTTGAAAAGTTGTCAGAACGACGGCAGTAGATGGCGATGTTGTGCAAATGAAGCCAATAAAAATTGTCGTATTAAATTTTAAGTTTAGAGTTTTTTTTTTTTTTTTTTTTTTTTTTTTTTTTTTTTTTTGCGGAATTCCGCACGGGTCACCTAGTCTATCGTATTGAAATAGTTTTTTTAAAAAATTACTTCCGATGGTTTACTGTCAACGATTTTTAAACATCGTTGCTTTTGTTTTGCTTTAGAAATTTTTTTCGACAGCGGTGTTTTATATTTGAAGGGGCAAGTGGATAAAGGTGATAACGTGACAATTCTTGAAAAACTTACTTTTTACCATGGATGAAGGTGAAAATGGTAATTGTTTTTTGAAAGCTTTTCTGGGAATTAAAAAATTTGTTACACATCACCTTTATTCACTTGCCCCTTCAACTGTGTTTGTGAGTTAATACAATTGAACACACACGAATTTGAATTTGTGTAAATCAGCGAAATTCAAATCTCCATATATTATTTCTCTAAGCCGAATCCTATACCCGGTCGAAACTCGCTCATTTCTTTATCGAATTGCAAGAAAATTTATGATTTTGAAGCTTATCCCTCGGGCTATTGACGAAAATTAGACCCACCCTATAAAAAGTGTCAGTTCGTTTTTTATTCGAACTTCAATTTTTGAGCACAAAATTGACTCTATCTAGCGAAATAATTGTCGTATCGTCTCCATTTTGATTTCATTCGAAAGATTAAAAAAAATGCGTTCTTTAGAACGTTTCTCCGCTAGCGCCGCGTAACGAGAATCTCGAAAATCCACGTTTAAGCGACTTATAAGCGATTGAAGTTTGAAAAAGTTAAATTTTTTGCTCAACTGTCAAAATCGTTACATTGTTGTTCAAATCAATTTTAAATGCGACATTTCAAGTCAAGGCTTAGCTCGGTAAACCTTAATTGTAACTTTTATGGTTTCAAAATACTATGGTAGTTTTGCGATAACGTTAGCATTTAGTTTAGTAGTAGCCTTGGGTATTTGATTTTAATACAGGGTATCACTTTTGTAGTAGTTGTAAAAGTGAACGTGTCTTTGATCTCTTTGAAAAGTTGTCAGAACGACGGCAGTAGATGGCGATGTTGTGCAAATGAAGCCAATAAAAATTGTCGTATTAAATTTTAAGTTTAGAGTTTTTTTTTTTTTTTTTGCGGAATTCCGCACGGGTTACCTAGTGTCACATATCACCTTCATCCACTTGCCCCTTCATTTCAAAAAAAAAAAAAGTTTCCTGAAAATATGCGATAAATAAAAGTTATACAGTTAATCAACAGTTGCAGTATCTAAAAAAAGTTTTCTATAATTGACATCGATATCATACGGTTGATGTTTTTCAGGAGACAAAAGATAAATCTAATTGAGTGTTATAAATGTATTGGGGAGTTACTGTATTACTGTACATTTAAACGTGCAAGTAATTTTTACAAAAAAAGATCGATGTTATAAAACATCGATGTTTGAAAACATCGATGTTTTTTGGTCGATGTATCAATACCATCGATGTCTTAATTTCGAAACATCGATGTCTTTAAACATCGATGTTTTGCCTTCGATGTCGCACCTCTACTGCATACTTAATGGCTTATATATTTTTTCTGGTACCATTTTGAAAATGTGTTTCAAATTAAATTGTAATTCATGTTTTTAGCAGGGGCTTTTTTTTTTTGGCTGCGATCTAAATATTAAAACAACTTTTTTGTTTGGAATTTTGCAATTAATGTTACAGGAAGAGAGCGGTTTGGAAATATTTGTTTTTGGTAGGGAATTGTATTTGTTTATTAGGGAGAGTGTTAAATATGTGCTACTTGACATTGTTTTTATTCCTGAGGAAGCATGTGCAAATAATGCGATTGACTTTTTTATGCGGGAAAGTTTTTTAGCGAGCCGCTTTAGCGGGGAGTAGTTTTTTGAAACCGGTTTCGCTAAAACTTTCCTCCCTCCTTTAAATGCGAGCCAAATTGGCGGCGAGTAATTTGTTTTAAGTTTCCTTACTACTTTAAAGGCGAGTCGCCTTGGCGGTGAGTAGTTTGCTGAAACTTTCCTCGCTACTTTAAAGGCGAGCTGCCTTGGCGGTTATATATCATTACTGAAACTTTCCTCGCTACTTTAAAGGCGAGCTGCCTTGGCGGTTATATATCATTATATACCGCCTTGACGGCGAGTAGTTTATTTAAATTTTCATCACTACTTTAAAGCCCGTGCAACGCCGGGCCCCACAGCTAGTTTATTGATGATCACCGTCATTGTTGTATAATGCTTTTATTAAAATGTGGGAGATCTGTTCACGGCACGATTTCGAATGTTTCGCCAAATAAAATAAATAAATTACTGCTTGTCAAACGTTATCAAAACGGTGCTTTAAACAATACTCAAGTTCCATTAAAACGAAAAATGGCCCATTAAATAAATCTAATGGCGCCTAATAGAGCACATGTATAAGTCCGGGCTTTAGGGCCCCCTTGCTTGAGGGACCCCAAAAATTTTAGAACAATATGTTTTACCCATTATTTACCGTTTTTGCATTATAAATTTTTTGATTTTTTTTTTCCAAGTTCTCTTACATCAGCAACACTCAAAGTGTGCGGTTCACGGGATACATGCAGCTGGCTGAGCTTTAACTCATTAATGCCTAGTGTCCCTTTTTAGGGACGGTCCAAAAAATGTATCTGAATTTTCCAAAAATGAACATTTTAACCAAATAATAGTGTTTAATTTTTCCTTTGGTATTATTTTAATTCAAGTGTTCTGTAGCCGCGTTATACAAAATATCTTTGGAAAAAAAAATGTCAGGCATTAATGGGTAATGAATCACATGCTCAAATCTTACAAAAATCTTGACACAACGTAATAAACTTCTTTTTGAATAGGTACACCTTAAAAGGGGCTTTTTCTCTTTTTGCAAGCAATTGCAGACTGATTTTTGAAACGAAAACCGTTAAATGAATTCAGCGACAGTATTAAAAAAAAAAACCCCTAACGCAAATTCTTTTCAATAATGTTAAATAGGGATGCACCGATAAGCAAATTGGCCGATTACCGATTAATCGGCTATTGATAACCGACCGATTAATCGGATAAGCCGATTAATGATCAAAATGATTATTTTTAATACTACCAATATCATCATCACTGTTTTCATTCTTTTTTTATTTTTCTTTCTTTTACGATTCCGATTTTAGAAACAATGACTCCTTTTTTTTTTGAGAAGAAAAAATATTTTATCCTAACTCTCCCAAGATAATTTCAAAAATTTATTCAAGTTCAGTAAACCAATTTTTAAACCTTTGAGCCGATATTATTGTTAATAAAATTACGTTCACACATAACATATTTAACACGTTGTTAATTATGGGAACTAGACATGAAATTAAAAAAGAAAAAATAGGGGAGGCTTTGGTGTTAGAACTTAAATTTAGGAGATCTTAAATTCAAATTTATTTTTCAATTATTAGACGCCACTAAATTCAAGACTTATTCTTTGTGAAAATTAGAGGTTTTCAAAAAGCTTTATGATAAGAAAAAAAGTATTGGCACATAAAAAATATAGCAAAATTGTCTCTATGTGTGCATTTATTCAAAACTGAAAAAAATAATTAACTAAAAAATTTATAATAACTGTGAGGATTATTTTTTTTTTTATATTTCGTTCTTGGAATTTGTTTTATTTTTACTCATTATACTTTCTTGCTACGTGTTATACGTTTGTTTGAAAAAAGTAGTTATTGTTTATAAATTTTTTCCTCTTAGTTTCTTTTTTAAAGCACATAAAAAGTAATTTTATTTAGACCATAATTTAACTTATTATAAATAAAATGAAATACTCATGCTTTTGAAATCCAATTTAAAAGTTCAAGAATTTAATTATTCCTAATAGTGTCATATGAATATCAGCCGTGTGGGTTATCTTTTAATATTGAATTCAGTTTTATGCACTGTATGAACTATTTGTTTTGTATATACTCTGTACACTTTCATACTACATATTATAGTAAGGATTGCAGAAAATTATTTATTTACAGTTGATAATAAGGCTCGACCGATGGCATTTTTTGGCCGATGGGCCGATGCCGATTGTTGGCCGATTGTTCAAAGTTGGCCGATGGCCGATGGCCGATCTTTTTACTCTTCCATCGGCCGATGGCCGATGGTTAAAAATATTAAATTATTAGAAAAAATAAATGTTTTATAAGAGATTTGATGGGTCATATATTCATTTCATTCTATTTCTTTTTTAGTCATTCAGATTTTGGGCTTAAATTTCTATTTTACTACCACTCGACAAAAATTATATGAGAGAGAGAGAGACGCAGTAAGTTGAGAACTCATTCGTATTATTGGTACTAGGTGTAGTCATGCAGATACTTTCTTAGCTGCAATCCGATGTTCCAAATGTGCTTTTAACTTTTTCTTTCTCTTTTTTTTGACTAATAAATTATAATTTCAGTGCAGACTAATATCATGAATTGGTGACAACTGAGTGATATACTAATCGCAAAGTGTTTTATAACTAACAAAGAAAGATACAACAAAGATGGAGAAAAAAAGTAAGATGCTGAATTCGGTATCGGCTGGCGGTATTTGACAAAATTCCTATTAAAATTGTCGATATTTGCAACATGGATCTCTGTAAAGCAATTTCGCATCGGTTCGCAATATACTCTTTTATTCGTGAATTAAGTTCCACCTACATGTACAAAAACGTTTGAGATAAAAATTTTAAACGGACATTGTGTTTAGTAATAGGCAACTGCTCTATTGTTTAACATAAACATAAACATAAAAAAAAAAGTCTTCAGCAATAATATGTAGATTTAGATACACCAAACTTGGTAAGAGATGTTCCCATTATGTTGTTTAATCCTTAAAAAAAGTGAATGAGTCAATAAATTACATTGTGTGAGTGGAAAAATCCTTACGATATTTTTAAACCATGAGGTTAAACAAAACAAGAAGTTCTATCAAGTACTAAACGAGCCTACTTTTCCGTTCATCGACATCGGTATTCTAGTATCTGAGCAATATTCTTTTAATTATCTGAGACGACAAATTATGTCAAACGTACCTTTTTAGCAAATAAAGCTGATTTCTAAAAACCAAATATGCAGATTTCATCTGATGAACTAGGCACTTAAAAAGTAAACAAAATAAATAAATAAATAAATAAAGTTGTTGCATATTTTAAACAATACAGCTTTTATAGTTCTTCCGTAGAAAAATTAATTAATTGTTTTGAAAAAAAGGAATGAAAAAAAGGAAGCAAATCAAAAAATCAAAACGCATTTTATCAAAAAAAAAAAAAAAAACTCGTTCCTAAAAAATGTCTCGAGTTCCATTTTTAATCCGGCGCCCACAATTAAAAATCAAATAATGTCGTCCCCGCTTAATCGGGTAACGGATAAACGAATACCCCGCTTATACGAATAAAATATCTCGGAACCGATGCCATAGACGTAAAGTTAAAGATCCCCGGTTAATCGAATACCCCGTTTAATCGAATAATATTTCTTGGAACCGACAGTATTCGTTTAAGCGGGGCCGACAGTAATTGATTAAATAAATGATAAAATGTTCTCTTAAATGAGTAATTTTTGTTAGACAAAAAATCGTCTGCCAAAAAAAAAAAATAAATAAAATAATAATAATAAAAAAAACAAAACAAATGAATAAACAAAGAAAAAAATCGCCTGCACGGTTATTTCTTTTAAGAGTAGGAGTCAGTCATTTTTTTCCCAGTCTGCATTTCTGCAATGTTTGCTCTTTGCTGAGTCAGAGTTAGAGTCGAGGATTCAGAGTTGGGGTTGAAAAGTCGGAGTCGTCAATCACTGTCGACAGGTAGAGTCAGAGTCAAAGACACACACATTCTAATAGTAGGACTCGGTCTTTTTTCCGAGCCTGTATTTCTACCATAGCGGCGGAGTTGGAGTCGGCTTTAAAAAATTAATTTCATCAGTCGAAGTCGAAAGCTGTAAAATTATAATGGTAGGAACGGGTCATTTTCTTCTGAGCCTGCATTTCTGCCATGTTTGCGGAGTCGGAGTCAAGGAGTCGGAAGCAGGGTCCTCCCAGCAGCTCATTCAGAAAAGTACTTTACATACATTATTTATCAAAACCATTTTCTAACAAAGTTATATTAGTTTGAAGGAAATCCGCCTTTAAGTTCAGGATCTTCATTAAACTTAAATTTCCCAGTAGGTGCAATGTTAAGCCTTTTTCTGAACGGTTCAATATTGAAAGAAAAATGGTTCAAATCAAAAAGCAAAATATGGGAATGAGGTTTCCTCTCCGAGATCTTTCGAACAAAAAAAAGGTTATTCAATTCGGACGGTTCCCTTAAAAGTTATTTATAATGCTTTTTTAGTTTTTTTTTCTTTTTAACGGGAAAGTAGGCTAAAAAGGCAACAGATAAATCACAATACTAAGTCATAGCTTGAATTTCTCTATACTTAAATTGTATGAAAATAATGTTTGCATGTTCGTTAAAAGCTGCGACACTTACATAACTTATTTTATTGAAAAATAAATAACCATGGAATAAAAATAGTCGGCTTGCACCTTTTTTTTTTTTTTTTTTTTGCTACTTTTGCTCCTAGTTTGATTTTTTATTTTGCTGAATCTTGCATCAAAATGGCATTCTTTTTTTTTTCCTTAGTCGCGCTAAAATTGTAATTTTCCTGCTTCAGCCTGCTCCAATACGGTGTTTGTTTTCCTCTCCAGTATGCTCCAAAAGAATTATTTTTCTTCTCGAAAACAGAATTTTAGCTGCTCCGAAATTGTATCCATCGTATCCCACTCCTGATATAGTTTAAATAAAATAGACTTGAGTAATGACAAAATGATAGTAAGTTATAGAGGCCGTCGACATATTTACAATTGTAATCTTTTAATGAAATTATCTCATATGGATTATCATAGAACAGTGGTATAAGAGGTAAAAGAGATTGGGGCGGGGGGGGGTTAAATAATTGCAATGAAAAGGCACGCTGGCATTTAAAAGTGCAAAGGTAAAATGATGTGAGTTCAAGCGAGATATAGTAAATAATACACAAATTATCAGTATCGTAGTGCAAGATGGCAATGGCACATATTCAATACTAGCTGTACCCGCCCGGCGTTGCCCGTGTATTTAGAAAATGCAGATAAATGAATAGCGCAGGAATAGTAGTGTGTATAGCAACAAATCACAATAGTAGCAAATTCTAGTGTAGACAAAAAATAGCTTACTTATTGTAAGTATGTATGTATGGTAGAATGTGTATATTGTATGTATGTAAGAATGTTGTATATGCATGAAATAAGCATGGAACGCTGTGAACGATGAGGGAATATAAAAATAACAAAAGGCAAACATTATTTTTAAGTTATTATAATTTATTCCTTAAAATTATATATCATTAAACAATTACGACAGTAACACTATTAAACAATATCAATCTCTTAATGCTATAGCGTGAACAATATTTTTTGTTAGTCCATCTTTAGCTAACACAAACAAACTGGATGGTTTACCCACCCGAGAACATGCCACGTATAATTGTCCGTGTGAAAAACATGGTGTTCTTAAATCTAAGCCACAAACAGACATCGTTTGACCTTGGGATTTGTTGATAGTCATTGCAAATGCCAATCTAATCGGAAACTGAATACGTTTGAATTGAATTGGCACATCTGTAGGTATAATAGGAATCCGTGGTATGAGTATATTTTCACCTCTGAACTTGCCATTTAAAATCCTGGCTTCGATCACGTTTTTCATTAATTTTTGAATGACTAATCGCGTACCGTTGCACAGCCGGGGCGGGTTCAAATTACGAAGCAAGATAATTGGAGATCCAACCTTTATTTTTTAAAAATTTGTGTCACTTTAATGGTCGTTCATACCCCCACCCCCTCTCGCAGTGAAAAAAAAAACATTACACAGCAGATTTTGCCTAATAACTCAACACTCATGGTGTTTGATACGTTTTATTTGTTTGTAATAATGTTTCTTGGTCACAACCAATATGAAAATCACAAAAAATGGTTACTTTAACTTTTAACATATATTTATTTTCTTTAGAATTTTTGACCTTTAATTTTACCTTGAATTTGACGTAAATGCAAGGTATAAAATACAGAATTTTATAAAGGTATAAAAATTAACATAATATAATTGATAGTGTATATAATTTTTGAAAAAATAATATAAGTGCCTCAAATCAAAAACCATTTATTGCCACAATCGATTCAAAGCCCCAAAAATGGCGCAAACGTCCATAAGAAAATTCTACAGCATCAAAGGACCCCATTGCCAATTTTAACAAAGATCCGACCAAAACTGTCATTTTGTACTATAAAAAAATATGGGGTGGATCCCCATGAGGGGATGTACCTGCATAAGGACATTACAATCATTAAAATCATTCAAAAAAAAAAAAAAAAACATGCAGCTGTTAGAAAAAATCCTTGCGGGCCTGGATTCGATCTCATTCCATAAGGAACTTCAACCTGACGCGCAGAACCACTTGACCATCGGGTCGCTCGTTGAAGAAAGGATTTACGATAACACATATTGTATTGGCGAGCAGCGATCTCGAGAAGAAGTTTTATAAATAATTTTTTAAAATTTTTCTAATTCAAAAATCGAAAATCGAGCTTCGAGGTCTGGTGGCCAGCCCCTTTGTGCTTCCGTGTAAAAAATTCCAGGTCCCTGCGTGCGATAGATTTGGCTGGAGAGCTCGGTCAAATGGACAGACAGGCAGACAGACAGACAGACAGACACATTACACTTGCTTTTATTATTATGGATTATAATTCTGCATTAAACTAATGGATAAAATCTGAAACAGCATAATCCTCCCTAACAGCGGACACCTCCCAGTAACGGACAAAACTTCCGGTTCCGTTATTCAGAGGTTTTACTGTAATTCTTAAAATTCGCATCAAAGCGATTAGTCGGAAAGTGTCTGTGTTGTGAAAATTTCGGTATCTGCCCGATTTGGAAAATTCCAAAACCCAGAACTGTGTTTGTCCCTTTTGCTGCCCGATTTCAAGCCACATGCTGAACATACTTTTAATTGTGAAGTAAAAAATGGAGAAAATATTATTCCCTCTTAAGAAAACTTAAAAAAAAAAAAAAAGAAAAGAAAACATCGGCCTTGCATCGGCATTTAGATTCTTTTGAGGCCGATGGGCCGATGTTTTTTCCATTTTAGCATCGGCGGCCGATGCCGATGGCCGATGGAAAAAATTTCAACCATCGGCGCCGATGCATCGGCCTGGCCGATGCATCGGTCGAGCCTTAGTTGATAATATTGCTTATCAAAATTTCTTGGTAAAATTATACTTTAAAACATAATATTTAAAGAGTATTTTTTTCCGCCGATTAATCGGCAACATTTTACCGATTATTAATAATCGCCAAAGTGGCCGATTAATCGGGGCATCCCTAGTGTTAAAGGTATTCTGCTGTGATACAGTTGTCACATGTGCATATAGAATGAGTAAAATATAGGTGGAATGTTATTTGCCTACAACGTTAGTGTACTGCAGCCTATTGCATATGCAAATGCAAAAGGGGTTACGGTGCCGACTGCGGGAGTGAATTTTCTGGAGGGGGGGGGGGGAGTGCCCCTCAGATGGATCAGACTTACAAGTTTTTTTTTTTCCAATGAATAAATGATTTTCTTTTTAACTTTTAATGTTTGACTTTGACAATTCTATACCTCAGAACCAAACTAACGTAAGTCCATTTTCGTCATTTTTCAGTAGAGGGGAAAAACGATGTTATTCAACAATCGTTTTTCCCCTCTACCGAAAAATGACGAAAATGGACTTACGTTACTCTGGTTCTGAGGTACAGAATTAAACCCTTACGTGTTGCAAAAAATCTGTACGTGATAGAAAAAAAATCTGGTATGGACCCCACACTACTTCCTTTTACGTGTAAATTTCTTAGTAGTTGCCTTAAGTGTAAAAAAAGTGCTTGGAGTGAGCAAGGTAACAATTCAAATATTTACTCCCCTAATCTGCCACGAAACAATGCAAAAAATATTTTATAATGGTTAATTTTCTAAATATTGCTGATTTTAATATCATTCAGTGAATTTTTCGCAAAATATCGCCAATAGCGCCAAGTTGAACCCAAATTCAAATAATAATTTTTTCGCCAAATTTGTCGCCAACTTGGCGATATGTCGCCAAACATTTGGCGACCAAAAACTTGGCGACATATCGCCAAGTGGTCGCGCTAATTCATATCACTGCATTGAAATTAACACTGATTTACCCCAAAAAAGGGGTAAAAACCCCCTTGGGAACATTCAAATGCAACCACAAGGGAAGGTGCACAACTAGACCATCCTCAGAGCCTACATACCAAGCTAGAAGCTTCTACGGCATATAGTTTTTGAGTTATGCGAGCCTCATACGCACATACATCCGCACATACGTACATACAGACGTCACGAGAAAACTCGTCGTAATTAATTCGGGGGTGGTTGAAAAGGATTTTTCGGCTGCTTATATGTTGGTAGGTACATATGCACGTGCTGACAGGTCGAAAAAACTACTGAACATTCATTCGGGGGTGAGCAAAATCAAAATTTAGACTCAAATTTGAGTGATTTTTTTTTTTCGCGATCACAATACTTCCTTTACTACGTAAAAGGAAGTAAAAATGAAGCTCATATTCGGATTCAGGTCACCAAAAATTATTAAAATCAATCAAAACATCCCATGCAGTTGTTCAATAAAAGTTTTTTCTTTTTGCAGACCTGTGTAATGATCAACACAAAATTAAGGATATACACGCTGTTTTATGAGACAAGCAGATAAAAACAGGGCACTTTGCGGATGCAATCGGATTTTGAAATGCGCAAAAAATCGGGAAAAATGCGTAAGAACTTAAAAAACAAATAAAATACATAGATTCTATACTTAATCCGGAAAAGCTGGCAAGTATGGAGATGTCAGCTTTTGCAGATGTGTGTTAGCTGCTAAATTAAGCAGATTCATACTGAATTGAGCGGAACAAACGCAAACATCAAATTTTTAACTATTGCCACCATTCAGATAGATTTTGCAGGACGTTTATTAATTCCATGGCAACTGTTGGCAATCAATAACAGTAGGATGCGGATTTAGGCAGGGATTCAAGTGAAACAGCACTGCGATCGCTTCGAATTACAATCGCTACTGGAAGTGAATTACATTATCATCAACTTAACTTGGCACTGACGTCACTACGGGTGGAGCCAATAAGAGCTCACAAGAACTCAGCGATCTCCTCTTATTCGCCAAGTAGGCTGTGACGTTTTATCTAGCTCGTTCTTCATAGGCAAACGTCACGCTGACGTCACGATGTTTTTTTTCAAGAAACGTTCTAATGTAATTCATTTCCAGTCGCGATTGTAATTTGCGATTGCCTGTTTCACTTGAATCCCTGCCTTAAACACCTTTTGCTTGTTGTAGCTAAACAATGATTTTATACATTTTCAACGTGCTGAATTGTTGACCACGGCTGCTGAGAGCCAAGGCGGGCGGGCCCTTGTCAAATTGGTCACCAGGTCTCCCTTCCCCCCATAAAATTAAAAAAAAAATGTCCCACTTAACTTTCAAACCGGGCCCTTAATTTCCGACTAGGCTGACGCATCGGCCCTGTTGTTGATGGCAATGGCTGAATCTGAATTTTCAATCTGATTATTTTTATCACTTAAGGTTTTCTTGCAAAATCATGTTACATACACTGCTCGACATTGAAAGTGCAACACCAAGAAGGAGTGGTCAGAAATTCATGCAAATTTTACCGTAGACGCACGTCACTGAGTTATGCAAATGATATGAAATGCGCAGCTCTCCGACGCACGTGAAGTAAGATATAAGAGAATGAAGTTGAAAAGTGGGCTATGTTCATGTTGGTTTTTCTGCCAGACTAATTATCGGAGAAATTTGGTTTTTGTCTCGAAGGATACGTGTAATAGGAGGAAATGCCACGTCGTCCTCAACGAAGACACTTCTAGCATATAGACGACTTTACAAGGGTATGGTGATCGGACTGAGAAGAGGAGGTTGGTCCATACATCAAATTGCAGCTGATACCCACATGGATGCAAGCACTGTGCATCGGCTGTGTCGGAGATGGTTGGAAAGAGGAAATGTAGCCATATTGAGGGGTGCAGGTGCAGCCAGAGTGACGTCAGACCGCTTGGATCGACGGATTCACTGACAAGCTGTGGCGGACCCGCAAGTCACTTGTACGTCGATTCTGCAGCACATGCAAGGTACCCTGGATGTTCCTGTGTCGACCAGAACCATTTCCCGTCGACTGGTTGCACGTGGCCTGCAATCACGGCCCCCGCTAAGAAGACTGCCATTGACCTCACAGCACAGACTCCAACGTTTGGAATGGTGCCGGACCAGAGCGACGTGGATGGCAGAATGGCAAACCGTAGTGTTCTCAGATGAATCCCGCTTCTGTTTGTCCAGCGATAGTCATCGCATACGTGTGTGGCGTCGACATGGAGAAAGATCGAATCCGGCAGTAACTGTGGAACGCCCCACAGCGCGACAACGTGGCATAATGGTTTGGGGCGCTATTGCATACAATTCCGTATCACCTCTAGTTCGTATTCGGGGCACTATGACGGCCCAACGATATGTAGATAATGTACTGCGGCCGGTGGCAACCCCCTACCTTCAGGGTCTGCCAAATGCAATTTTTCAACAGGATAACGCCCGGCCTCACAGTGCTCGAATCAGCCAACATGCTCTACGAGGTGTACAGATGCTTTCCTGGCCACCATACTCTCCTGACTTGTCACCAATCGAACATGTGTGGGATGTGATTGGATGCCGTTTGCAGAACCTGCCACTGCTTCGTTCAGAGGACGAACTGTGGCAAATGGTTGAAAGGGAATGGAGTGCCATCCCTCAGGACACCATCCGCAGGCTTATTGACTCCATGCCTAGATGTGTTTTTTCGTGCATCGCTGTCCGCGGTGGTCCTACTTCTTACTGAGCCGACGCCGTCCTCGCTCTAAATTTTGCTTATTTATTTTGAAATAAATATCACTTATTGTTCCATGCTGTCTCTGTCTTCTTACCGAATTTCATCAATTTCTGACCACTCCTTCTTGGTGTTCCATTTTCAATGTCGAGCAGTGTACATTGTATGAGTACCAGAAACATTTGATCACAAACATTTTCATATTTTTTTTTAAAGAAAAAATAATATTTAGTGTGCACAGCTTACTGAATTTAGTTGTACGCTTTTTGGACATAAGAAAATTGCGCTGTAAGGACAAAAAATTTAAAGGGGGAGGTGTAAAGTTAATTCAAACAAAAAAGGATCGTATTTTCGATCATTTGTTCTGATAGCAGTTTACTATATTTATTTCTAGAATTCCTTCATAATGAAGTAATAATACCCCCCCCCCCCCCACTGGATCAGCTGAAATCAAAATGATTTGACAAGTTAATAGGTTTCTACAGGTAACCTCTTTTTTTTTCTTTTCAATTTTTAATAGATTTGTAAAGTTGCCATTCTTAAGGCTTTTTGATAAAATTGATATTTTGATTTTTAAGTGCTGTAAAAAATTAAAGAATCTATTAAAGAAAAGTAACTTAATCTTGTGACTTGCAGCTAATGAAATAATTTTTGTTCTTTGATTTCAGATGATTCAACAATGAGTTAGAGTTATGAGGAGGACTACAATGATTTTATTCCATTTATTTACTTTTTTAAGACATCCAAGGAGAATCCGAAACATTCAAACTTCAGAGGCAGCAATTTCACACATCCCAGACTAGTGTTATTATTTTTATCTATTATTACCACCAGGCTTGGAGTCAATTACGAGAAAACGTAATCGATTACGATTATGATTACGAGCGTGAAAAAGTGGAGATTACAATTACGATTACGATTACAACCTTCTGCCAAATCGCTATTACGATTACAGCAACGATTAGATTACGTAAAAAAATGTAATCGATTACGATTATTATCTGCCGATTACGATTTCGATTACACGATTACAGATTTGTGAGAAATATACAAAGAAGATACAGAGGAGGATTCAGAAGTTTTGAAAGGGGGAGGTGTCAAGTTTTGGTTCGCTAATTTTATACCTTATCAGTTAATTGGAAGGAAAACGAAGCATGTAAAATTTAAACCTTCTTAAAAATATTTTACAATATTGCACAGCAAGTAATATTTTTTAAAAATTTTGTAATATTTTATAATATTTTTATATATTACCATCTATTTATTCTGGTAAAAAATATTATCAGGAAAAATATAAATTTGCAATTTATAAATTGTCTTAATGTAATCAGTATTAGAACAATAAAATTCTCAACTATAATATTCTTATAAAATTTAACATGTTTCATACCTAATGCATGGATAAAATTTTTGTTTTAATGAGAGCAAGATTGCAAAGGGTTGTGCAAATCATAAAATGTGTTTCTCATCGCAGGGGGTATTAAATATATATAATGTATATAACATAAAAATGCTCATTCGCGATAACAGTGTCATAGAAGTACTGATGTAAGAATTATGATTTTTGATCCACTAATATTATAAGATGATTGCAACTAATGTATAATCTTAACTTGAGGATTTATTTATTTATTTTGCGTGTGTGTATGACCATTTTATAATAATATTTCATGTCACATTTTTTAAAGTATACTGAAGTGTAATTATTGCCACTAAAATTATGAAATTAAAATAAAGAACATAAATATAAAAAATATTGAAATTATTCGAAGCACAAAAAGGAGCTTTACAGTTAGTTTTATTACAATAGTAATAAAAGGGTAGCGAAAATCGAAATTGTAAACATGTACGAAACCGGTTGACAAAGTTCAAACAATTAATCACAAAGTTTACAAATACCTTTGTGCTATAAATATTTGGTTCAATCTTTATTTTCCCATTGGATCTTTTTGTGGCTTAAAATTTTTTATTGGTGTTCAGGTAGTCCGCTATGTTTGCTTTTTAAGCTGTTCGCTTCTGTTTCCGTTGCTTTTGTCGGATGTCTGTGCATCCATAAGCTCAAAATTTTTTTGCATTGAAAAAGGCGTTCCTTGTAACGCATAAACACGTGTCTGCAGTATCCCTGCTTATTTGTGCATTCTTAACGTTGTAATTTTCTCTAAATTAATCACAAGTTAAGAAAGAAACAAATTAAAGTTCAAGAGGTTCATCCTTGCGCCTCGGATTAATCTTAGGAAGTATTTTGTCATTCATGGTCAATTTTATGAATTTTCAGATCTTCAACTTATTTTCCTTCAAATTTTTAGCTTCAATGATTTTAATTCCCCCAGATTCCAAGGTAGAAAAGAAAATAATTTCGTAAAAAATGTACTTCTGTTTTTTAAAAAGTACGTCAATGATCTTAGTTTAATGCTACCCTTCAAATGCTATATCAATTGCTTTATTGCGTACATTTTACTTCAAATTAAAGTAACGTATTTATATTTTTAATAATATCGCGATGTACATTACCAACTTATGGTTTTTTTCGAGGAAGAAAAGGGGGGGGGGGGTGATAGGTAACAATCAGTGTCTTGAAGGGGGCGATGAACTCAAAAAGGTTGGGAAACACTGGTTTGGTTTTAGAGCAAGGCCAACCCTGGGTTTAGAGGACCTTGAGTATAGAGTCCTGTTAAGCCGAAAAGTATGTGTTAGTAATTTGATACTACTGTTCTCGTCCGAGGTAAAACAGCTTCGTTTGTAGCTATCATTGACAGCTGATGTAAGGGAAAATTGATGACCCATCCTAAAAATCAGGAGGGATGGTCTGGTCAGATGAGCCTGAGGTTGAAAAGCAACGAGCACGAAACAGCTTGCTGTCTTTCTGAAGCTTGCATTGAACCGGGACCCCCAAGACAAAGAACACGCTCCTTCCCTGGAGTGCTTTTTCTCGGGGCCCAGATAGAATCCTTATCTTTTTCCCATAACATAGTAGAAACGCAACTTAAGCTTTCACTTTCAGCAAGTCTGGATTACACGATTACAAGGCCAAATTACGATTATTTAAAGTTAGATTACAATTACGATTGCGCAAGAAATACTTGATTAAAATTACGATTACACGATTACGAGAATCTCATTTCCAAATTATGATTATGATTACGATTACAAAAAATTGTAATCGATTACACAGATTACGATTACGTAATCGGCGATTACTCCAAGCCTGATTACCACTGATATGCTCTGTGCTAAGCGCAAGAGTCATATCGGCAGCTGAGCTCGAAATAATGTCTTGCTTCATAAATTCTTATGCTGCTATATACTTGATTCAGATGAAACTTTTTCAGAATTTTTTTTCAAATTACTTTCACCGATATATGCAAAGAACCACCACGAGACAATAACTCAATTTTGATGGAATGTAAATATGACTTGTGTCCTTGACATAGCAAGGCAGTATATAGTACTAAAATAAAAAAGTTAAATTTAGCTATCATATATATTTTGAAAAGTGCACATCAAAATCAATTAAGGTTTTCAAAATTATTCAATTAAAATTTTGATAATAAACTTAAAACATATGGAGAAAAGTATCATATTGTATGCATTTATTATTGCATTCAATGTTAAAATCATTATGTGCACAAACTACAGCTTCGGCCATTATTTGGGCGATGCTCCGATATTCGGCGTTTCTTCTAAACTATGTTTCACACCATCTCTAACTATAATGTTGATAAAACACAAATAGCAGCTAATTTCTAATAGTATAATATTCAGGGGCGCACCCAGGATTTAACTTAAGGGGGGGCTAATTTCTGACATCAAGCACCCCTACCCCTTTCATATCCAGAGGTCATTGGATTAAAATTTTAAAATCGCGAAAATACTAAACTTTAATAGATTGCCCCCCCCCCCCTTTTCTTCTTTCTTTTTACTTATTTTTTCCGAAATAATAGTGTAAAGCTTTGCTTTTTTGATTGGAAGCTCACTTGCTTCTGTTAAATTTTATGTGAATTTTTTACATATTTATCGAATTGTGTTTATGTAAGAAAATAAATGGTAAATACTATGAGGATCTTCCAACCTTACTGAAGATGGGGTGATGAATGCACTCACGAGAATAGCGTTATGATACGATCATTATGAACAAAGACATAAAGTAGAATATTCAAACATACTGATAGGGCGTTCGTGGGTTCTCCCCGGAAAAATTTCTGAAAAGTGATCTCAAAAACACAACATATAGACAACCTTTGGTCATGTTAGGGAGATTTGAGACTTGCCGGCCCTCATCTAATATTTTTTCAAAATTTGAAGTCTTAAAAACGTTATTATTGCACGCCATTTTGGCCATTGTTTGGGGGTGAGGTTTAGGAATGTTTCTATATTAAGCTTCGAAAAGCGCAGTTTGAGAGACATTGACTAATCTTACGAAAAGCACGAGTCAGGGGCCCATTGTAAATTTTCGAAATTGATGTCCAAAAAACACCATAGTAGGCCCTCTTGAAAATGTTAAAAGAATGAATGGGGGTTTTGGAACTCTTCACTAACGGTTTTTTGATGTTGAAATTCCAAAAACGAAATTTATAACTATCTCAGTTAATTTTAGGAAAAATAGGGTTCGACCGCTCTCAACCCGAAATTTTTCAAACCTGAAGTCTAAACAACGCAATAGCATCTTTGATGATGTTAGAGAAAGGCATAGAGTTCGGTTTTCACCTATGAATGTTTTTTCTCGAAATTAAAGATCTCAAAACTTAATTTTAAACGATTTTCGGGATCTTTCCTCGAACATTTTTTGAAATTGAAGTTTTAAAAATGTCATTGTAGACCATCTTTGATGACGTTATGGGAATGGATGGAATGTGGAACTCTCCACAGGTTATTTTAGTCGAAACTGAGCTTAGAGAAATGCGGTTCCATTGTTGTCGAAGAGTTCGGAGGCCTTCCTCAGGAAAGTTAGCAAAATTTTAAGTCTTAAAAATGTGGTTATAGTCCATTTATCGGTAGCCATAGCGATATGATTCATGTACTCTGCACCAGCAGTTTTTCGTAATTAAAGTTCCAGAAACAAAATTTAAGACCTTTTATCATTATTATTTCGTGGGAGGAGGGGGCTTTTTTTTTTAATTTTTTGAAATTAAAGTTTTAAAAGCAAAACTGTTCGCCAAATTCCATAATGGGGCTCGCTTTTCACCTCCGGAAATTTTTAGAAATTCATGTTCCAAAAACCAATTATTAGACGATCTTCAATGAGGACTTTCAGACTTTCTCCCGGAATTTTTCTTTCAAGACTTGAAGCTCCAAATAACTCCTTTCTAACTTTAACGCCGAAAAAAGAGAGGAATTAGGTTCGGATACCCCCTTCCTCCCATTTTCTTAGCTACGTTTTTTTTAAATATTTTTATTCCAAATCAAAATGGAGAAAATAGGAAAAGATTTTTCAGTTAACTATTTTGGTTTTCTGTATTGAAATTTTTAATTCCCTTCCAGTGCCTTCATTGGTTAGAAGTACAGAAGTTTGTGGCTTTAGTGTAAGTTTTTTTTTTTTTTTTTTTGACTAATTTGTTTATTTTGCAAAGATACCCTCTGGTCACTTTTGTCTGTTTTTTTTCCCTTCTCTCTCTCTTTCATACTTCCTTTTATTTTAATACCATTTTATATTCCTTATAATCTGTTTTAACTTTTTATCAAGCATGTTTCTCAGAAAATCAGTGGCGGGCTAGTCATGTCGCAAATGCCCCCCCCCCCCTCCAACCATAGGGGGCTTTTATGAAATGGATTCAAAAAATGCGCATGAAAAATGATTTATAGAATTCTGTTTTTGACAGAAAGGAGCTTTAAAAATTTCATTATGACGATCCCAGGGCGAGGACTGCTGATGGTCTTTAAAAAAGGTGAGAAAGGTGACAAATTTTAAAACAAAGGTGACTAAAAGGTGACAAAAAAGTAACTAAAAGGTGATCAAAAGTAATTTGTAAAGAAATCAAAAAACAGAAAACGATTTATCATTTTTTCTGACTTTTACCAAAATAGCCTACATACTATTTTTAAAGACTTAAATTCTTCACATGATAGGGCTGAAGGTAACAAAATAAATCATTTTAGGACATATTTCCAAAAAACTTTCAGGGTAAACTCTATGTAATGATCAGGGGTGATTGTGAGTTCATAAAAAAAAATACCTGAAAGTTTTAAAGAGAAAATGTGTTGGGGGGGGGGGGGTTTAAACCAAGGCCCTATTTTTTTAGCTCACCTAATTTTATGACTATACATATATAATAATTAATTTCCTTTCCTAAACTATTACATTTCATGTATTCGAATAATTTCAATTAGTTTTTAGTGCAAATATTGTACATGCATTTGATTAACATTTTAACAGGAGTAATAAAGTTACTTTTGAGCTGGTGCTGAACAAATTATCTCCAAAAAAATATTTTAAAGAGAAATTTTAAAAAATTTCATTTGTTTGCCTTTCAACAAGGAATAGCAAGCATCAAAATTGCGAAGTATGAATCTTACAGCGGAAGCAAAGAAATGCCAATTTCAAAATTAAGGCATTAAAAGTATGAAAGTGGCATATAAAAGAATTCAAATATACTTACTTCAGATTTACAATTAAAAGCTCTACGATAAACATATTATTTTTACTATCCACATAATTGAAGCAAAATAAAATTTTATCAAATCTTCAAATTTAAACTTAGACATTTTGATTTTCATAAAAGAGGCAGAATTTCGCTCGAAAATTTTAAATTTATGATTTTTTAATTTTAATATGTTGCATTTATTTGTCTCCTAAGGGTAATAAGCATAAAAAATGAGAAAAATTCGATTCTCATATCAGATGCAAATCGATTGCATTTTTTTAAATGAAGGCATCAAAAAAAAAAAAAAAAAATGCAAATAAAATAATTTATTAAAGCTAAAAAAACAATTAGAATGGCAGCTTAACATTTCTATTCGATGAATATTATTAATAATGATCGGTATAATCATCGAAAATTCGAAAAAGCAAAAAAATTCCGGAGGTGAGAAGATAAAAGCATAATTAAAAATATTATACTTCCGGTATTTTCAAACATGAAAATACCAGAATCGATCGTGAAAATATCGGAAATCCGGTAAAATACCAGAACACAATCACCCCTAGTTATGTTCAAAGATTTTTCTTTAAAATCAATTATATTAACACCTGAAATTATGAAGTGAAGATAATGACGATTATTCAATGAACATATTTTATTCTTTTCATCTTTTAATTTTTAGCTCATTGCAAAATCATCGGCATTCTTTTTCTTGTTTCTCTGTAAATACAAAGCATAAATGTTCACTAAAAAGTATTGACAATAGAGAATGAGTGAAAGTCCCATCTCTATGCAAATCATCAACCGAATTTCGTTTCAAGAACAAAAAGAAAAAAAGAACTGCCAAGTATCCTTGGAACAGGTGGACCTGTTTTTTGTTTCTTTTCGCAATTTTCAAACGAGGGCTTCTAAAGGCTTTGTTTTGTGAATGATCTACAGTTGAAACACTATTTTTTAATGGTTGAATGAGATTTTTGCTTTTTTTTCCCTACAAAATTCTATTTATTTTCAGGTTAGGAAAAGAATATTCATACTGCTCAAAAATTTTATTTATCAAAACTAGACTTTTCTAAAACACATTTCAAGAAAGGTTTAAAAAGGTGACAAAAATTCCAAAAGGTGACAAAAAGTGACCAAAATTTCAAAAGGTGACTAAAGGTGAGAAAAGTGACTGAGTCCTCGCCCTGCGATCCTCCAAACCTATAATTCGCCACTGCAAAACATCATGATTTTCCATGACAAATCCTCGAAATTAAATTTATTTTGGTTTTGATGGTGAGACGCTCTGTAATATGAAATTCTATGCTTTGCTGAGGCCCCATTCTCGTGCATCATCCGTCTGCACATGTACAATGAATGATTTAATTGAAAGCAATGCCTTGGTTTCTTAGAAATTGTAGACTAGGAGGAGCGGTCTTTTATAAGTGAGAATTTACCCACGTTCCCCTAGACTTTAAAAAAGACAAGGTATATGTTATACGTGTGCGTATTTGTTATTTCAATTCGATTCAAAGTGTAGTATATATTGAGTTATTAATGACTTGAATCTTTTCCGACACCATGGAAAAATTGAAAATGTCGTTGATGCTTAAGGCTTCAAGTCCAGTTTTGTCATAGGGGGAGCTTAAGCCTCCAAAGCCCCCTCCTGGGTGCGCGCCTGATAATATTTGATCATATCAGTTGGTTTAATTATAAACATCAACTTAACCTTTAAACATGCTTTTTATATTCCAAATAATGCTCATTCTACTTATTTCAATAAAAAAAATTAGACCCGTCTTTTATGGTATTACCAGTACAATGTAAAAATAAATACTTCAACTAGAGAGAAATTAATTTAATAATGAGACAATAAGCTAAAAACACTGTGTAAAACATTGAAGCATGTAGAATATAGTATCATATTGCATGCATTTATTACACGTTCTATGTTAAAACTTCAATATATGCAGCAGCCGAAACTTGGGCTATTAGTTGGCTGAAACTTTGGTATTCATCGCTTCACGCATCTCTAATTTTTACTCTTCCCAGAAGAACCATAAATAGCCGTTTTCAAGCATCTCTACTTATAATAAAGCTGAAGGTGGGTCTGTCTTTCTTCTCTTTCCTTCCATGACACGCGTAGCGCTAAAACCGTTCGGTCGATTTTTCATAAAATTTGGCACAAAATTAGTTTATAGTATGGGGGTGTGCGTCTCAAAGCGCTTTTTCGTCAATTTGATTTTGTTCTTTTTCTATTCTAAGTTTAAGCTCATTTTTCACATAAATGTGATATAATGGGGGAGAAAGATTTCATATACATTTTCAAATTTTATGTTATTCAAAAGCTTAGAATTTTCTACTGAAAATTATTTCAGTTCGAAGTTTCTACGAGCATCGGAAGAGCTGTAATAATTGTTTTTAGAATCCCGGAATTCAAGGCTTACTTTGAAAAATGGTTAAACTCGAGAATAAAATTTGAAAATAAAGATGAAATGAATTATTTTATCAACGGAAATTAACTTTTGATGTTGTTACTATAGTTATGTTTTAAACCTTTTTTTCTTTCTTTCTTTTTCCCAAAATGTATTTGTTTTCATAGCAATCCAAACTCCACGCCTTATTAAAATGTGTTACATGAAATATTTTAACTGTTGGAAAAAATCGTCTGCTTTTGTTTTCGCAGTTTTAAAGGAATTAAAACTCGGTAAATTTTAAAAACATCATATAAATTGCGGTGTTGCAATGTTCCTTCTAACATGTTTCATTTCGGAAAATGTTTTATTTTGTTTTTAAAGGTAGGAAAGAAAACTTCCTTATTTTAAACTTTGGTATGATTTCTGAAGGCAACAAAATTACTCTTATGTTTTCTTTTGGCTTCTTTTTATATCATACTTTTAAGGAATTATAGTTGAATTATAACTAAAAGAGAATTTTTTTCTGCGATAACGATTATTTACCAAATGACCGTTTAATTTTACATCACGGGCAAAGCCGTTCGGGTACCGTTTGTACAAAATAAAATGCATATCATGGGTGCAAGTTCAGTGATGTGTTCAAGACGGAAAATATTTTAAGCCCCTCCCCTCCTTGCGTACTTAAGGATATGTTTTTTTATATTGTTTATTTTAACTTTGTCAATTTTTAAATGTTAAGTGCTCAATTTGAATCTTTTGAGCTCCTATTTTTGTAACAACGTGAGCCTCCGTTTAAGTGTAGCATTTCAAACATTTTGTTCTGTGTGTAGCAAAGGAGGGGGGGGGGGGGCCTCTCCTTCGTGCATTTTCTAAATCGTGGCTCCGAGAACTTAAAATTGAATGAACGCCAACAATATGAAAGAGAGGGGGAGGGGTATCAGGGGTTCCCCCTGAGTTTTTGAACAAAAATAAGTCCTAAATACGCAATTATTGGTCATTTTGGTAACGTAAAAGGAAGGAATGGGGTTCAGGGGCTCTCTTACAGTAATTTTTTGAAACTGCAGATTCCAAAATTGCAATTCAGGCTATAGCAAAAAATATCAGAAAGAGGATGGTTGAGGGTTCTCAGAATTTTTTTGGAATTGAAATTTATTTATTTTTTTAAAATTGAGAAAACAAATTTCTTATTAACTAAAAACTGAAGAAAGTCATTAAATTCTCTTTCCGTTACAAGCTCGGTCTCCGCAATCTCGTCAAGACGGAAATCCGTCTTGAGACGGAAGGTCTTGCATCCATGATGCATATGCAGTGAATAAAAGACAAAACTTTTTCCATTCCCATCAGCGCTGCTATCTACAAGTGAACAATTTAATTGCATCTTCAGTGTGAGATTCATCATTTGAAAACCGTTTTAATATTGTTTTCGTTGTACCTTAGAAGACTAAATTTAGTATTATAAATTATAATTAAAAATTATATTAGGAAAAATTGATTTTTTATTTTTCATAAACTCTTAAATCCATTTTGAGTGCCCTATCACCCAAAAGGGGTGCCCACCTTAAACTTAGTTTTAAAAAAAAATGTTCAACTTAAAACATCTTATTCACGTTATTTTTAGTTAAATGATTTCGGAGGAAAGATAAAATATTTTATATACTGATAACATTGAAATCAAATTGTCTCAGGAAAAAGCTCATTTGTCATAGCTTATTCCGTTCTATTGTGCAATTTGCATGTTGAATATTTCAAATACTAGTAATACCACTCAATTTTAATATTTTCTTTGATACTTTTAGATGCTTAATAAATTGCAAAACAAATTTTAGAAATCCAGAAATATTTTATTCACAAATAACAAAACTCCAGATGAATTAATGTACAAAAGTTGTTACAGGCCTAAAAATACTTGGTTTGAATAAGAGTACATTAAACAGAAAAGAAACTTCAAATGCCAACTTATTTGCTTTCTAGAACGCTAACCTTAATGCAATTATACAAGAATCTGAAAAAGCTTAAAAATAATGAGAGCTATAAGAATAGAGTTCATGAAAAAAATTGGAAAATGAAATATTTATAAGCTATGGGAAACCATCATCTTCTTCGTCGGTCATTTCTTTTGCATACTCTATATCTTGTTTTTCTCTTTCTCTCCTTTCCTATAAAATAAACAATATGATGAATTTAACTGGTATATACAAGACACATTTTTTTTATTATGCATACAGATAAATATGTCAAGCCTTAATGCAAAAGCACTTATTTTTGTAAGATCTAGTTTTAGAACTCAAAGAGATTAGTAATTTCACAAGTTGAATATTTTGTAAATTTTATTTGAATAGAATTATACGTTGAAAAATCCTGAAAGTATTTAATAGCAATCCTTTTGCATAAGAAATTTTAAGAAATTTGCTTTTGTACAAAACGTTTGTCTTCTTGAACATCTAACAGCGTCTAAGCCAAACATGAGAATTTTGAATAAGTTCTAAGAAGCTGGTATAAATATTCAGGGGTGATTGTGAGTTCATAAAAAAATACCTGAAAGTTTCAAAGAGAAAATGTGTGTGTGGAGGGGGGGGGGGGGAACCAAGGCCCCTCTTACTTAAACACACCAAATTTTATATTTATACATACAAAATAATTAATTTCCTTTCATAAACTAACACATTTCATATATTCGAATAGTTTTACACACAAATAGTTTTATTCATAGATTTGCATGTGCATAGATTTAATTAAATTGTAAATAAGCAATAAAGTTACTTTTGAGCTGGTGTTGAACAAATTATCTCTAAAAAATATTTTAAGGAGAAAGCAAAAGTCTAACAGAATTACTATTTATTCTGCGAATCTTAACATTTTTATTCGATGAATATTATTAATAATTATTGGTATAATCATCGAAAATTCGGAAAAGTAAAAAAAAAATTCCGGAGGTGGGACGATACAAGCATAATTAAAAATATTTTATTTTTGGTATTTTCAAACGTGAAAATACCGAAGTCGATCATGAAAATACCGGAAATCCGGTAAAATACCGGAACACAATCACCCCTGAATATTGAAAGTGAATAAACTGCATTCTTGCACTTAATTGCATTATTGTTCAATGTACATTAAGGCTTAAATTATCTAAGAAACAATTGTTTTGTCTACACATTTTTGCACATACAAGTTTTAATGTACCATTTACCAAAATAGGGAGAAATATTTTAAAGCAAATTATTTAAATTTTCATTCCATATCACATTTAATATCAGGTTATATGTTGACACTACTACATTGGACGGTTCAAGAAAAATGATCATAAGGTTTATAGTTAAAAATTAAACCTAACAAATTCATTTCAAACATATTATTTTCCCTCTATTACATTGCCAAAACGAAAATCCCTAAATGTTACAGATAAAGTTGAATTCTAAAAGTATGAAGACAGTTGAAAGCTTTAAAATGTCATTTCTGATAAATTTAGTATCACTACAAGCAGACCTATATAATATAGACGAACATATAGGCCGCAATACAAGACTAGGCAGAAGTATTTTTTTTTTTGCAGAAATTTCTTACAAAATTGTTTAAGTTCACAGAAAATTATAAATTTTATCTGGGTTTGCCTATAAGAAGAGTTTACTATTATGAGAAATTGGAATGCCGTTATGAAAATATTGAAACTAGCATAAAATTTCACTTAAAAATATGCAATTATGCAGTAGGTTTTAAGAAGCTATATAGTAGTACTCAGTAAATGTTTCACATAATTCCCTTTTTATTTCTTAATTTTTATGTAATGTGACGTGATTTGTGCATACGATAGAAATCAGAGTTTAATTTTAATGTTTTAGAAGCAATTATTAATACAACTAAGAGCGTTTCTACATGTCGAACTTTCAATGCATCAAATCTGTACCTCAGAACCAGACTAACGTAAGTGCATTTTCGTCATTTTTTGGTAGAGGGGAAAAACGATTGTCGAATACATCGTTTTTCCCCTCTACTGAAAAATGACGAAAATGGACTTACGTTAGTCTGGTTCTGAGGTACAGAATTTTTTTCCCGGCAATTAGCTACTTTGATAGATGGAGGTCCAGGTATAACTTTTACATGAACCTGCATTAGTAGGACTATTGTTAACAGAGTCATTTATAAGGATTTCAATAGTATTTCTTTTAAAAAGCATTATTGCTTCATGTGAAAAGATTTTACACAATATAAAATCAAAAATAATACTCAAATAATGAGCTCACCTCAGCTGTTTCTAAATCTTTATTGAATGACTTTGGAGGAAATCGCATAGTCTGAAAAGTAAATAGAAAATTATAGCCAAAATTAATAAAAATACTATCAAAAATTTTTTTTCACAATCACGGACATATACAGAAAATTGAATGAACAGATTTTTATAACAGTATTTACAGCATAAGAGAGCATTATGTTCAAAACTAAGAAGTCATGCATTGCACATAGACAAGTTATTTTCTTAAATGATTTTCCAACATGATATAATTTATAGTAGAAATAGAATGTATAATTTAGGGAATATTAACAGTCATAAAAACAATACCTTGAATTACTTTTTTGGCAAATTATAATAAATTTCATATATAAGTAAGTTTAATAAAGGTAAAATTATTACTCTAGCAGCATTCTGTGAGAGCAAATCTCTCATAGCATGAGCAAATTTCGTGTGACTAAAGTTATGAAAACGGTGAACTTGTGAAAGCATATTAGAATAAAAAATTTTAATTATAATACATGAATTATTTTCATTCCTCAAATTAAGAAAACTGTTCCAAAAAAAAAAAAAAATTGCAGAATCATTCCTTAAATATTCAATATGGCTATTATATCCACTGGAAGAAAAGTAATTTTTAATTTTATAGAATACATTTTAAATAAACACGGATTAAAAGCTGTTTTAAACAAAAACAAATAATAACTGCTATAAAAATTACATATGACTTGACTTGAAACATGTGGTGGAATACAAAAAACAATTAGGAAATTAATTCTCACAGGTTCAATTCACAAAAAGCTGTGCTCATATTAGTAGAGATTTTTTATTAGATGCTTCACGTTTATAAGTCGAAAAGAAATTATTAAATTCACAAAACTCCATAATTTAAGAAAATATCTTCAATGTTACACAGAATAGAAAAAGTGAAAGTTCTATAACATTTGAAAACACAAAATTAAACTTTTAAAAAAAGGACCAAAATGACACAAAATTCACTATTTAAATTAAGTTAAAAGATTTAAAAATAACTGTTAATTCCTTTAATATACCGAATGGACCTTGAATCAAAGAGAAATTTTATGAAATATGATATTACATTAATGCAACGATCAACGGGGGACCTGTAACTTATCAACTCACATAGCAAAGTAATGCAATAAAGAAATTATAAGATTAGTCCCCAAAAAATCGGACAAATATAAAAACATGAAGCTAAATTTTTAAAAGAATAACATGAAAATCAGGAGAAATAAACTGAGCAGCGGGAGATTAACTAAAAAGTAGGAGTCTCCTGACAAAGTTTAATCGCTTAAAGTTTTGCAGTGTTTTAAACACACTTTATATTCATTCAATCAATCATTTTCTAGCTTTTGTCAAAGTTTTTAGTCCATGAGAAACTGCATTTTAACATTACATATGTTTTTTTAAAAAGAAAACTAACAAAACTTAAAATTTCTACAATTATCTCAGTTTTGCAGCACTAAAAGTAGTTTTTTAGTTACATTGGGTCTCCAGATAATTCATCAACATTTAAACATTTTTAATTGCTCAAATAAATAAGCCTTAAAATAACCAAATCAATTCAATGTCAAAAGTTTTTTTAAGTAAAGTCCTTCTCGAGCAAAATTCGTCTATTAGTTCAGCTTCTTTAAATGCCTTAATGTTTCTAAATAAGTGTAAATTTTTTTGAACTGTTCAAAATTGAATTAAAAAATAATGTACATCAAAGAATAACCCATGAGAATGAGGGGCCTTAGCTGACAATCTTTTTTTGAATTAAAAGTACTCCCAGGAAAATGATAAGGGGAACAATTAAAGGCTGATATAACACATTTACTATTTTAAAACACTACTTTCACTGTTTAATATTTACTTGAGTATAATAATTAATTTTTGACTTTTCATTTTTATTTTGGTGTTACTTTTATGATGCATGTGGCCTGCTTTCATGCCTTTTTCCTCACTTCAATGGGAAAGTGAGTCAAAAAAAAAGGGGGGGGGGGTAATTTGATACAAAAGGGAGTACTAGAGACTACAAGAAAAACAATAGCTTTTAGCGACTTCAGTATAAAACACTAAAATTCGACAAAAACGTACCTTCACAGATTTATTATGGATATCCAAACAGAAACTTATTCTTTTGTGGAAAGCTGCTAAAGGTTCTCCTGTGCTATAAACATCTACTGTTTGCTTTGATTGCATGTAACCTTGAGCATGATTGATGTTAGCTTCGATGACTCCATCTCGAATAGCCTAAAAAATTTAATTCCATTAAATTAGTATTAGTAGAACATTCAAACATTAGAAGTGAATTACTTTTCAATATGCAGAATGAATATTTCACTGTGCATTACTCCAGTATCTTTTGAGTGGGGGGAAAAAATTCAAAAAAAAAAAAAAAAAAAAACAAGTACAAATTAATCTTGTTATTTTTATAAATTCAACACTACAAAAAAAAGGTCACTTAGGAATTTAGGAGTGAAAGATACAGAGAGAAAAAAGAAAATTATGGTTTTGAATACAATTTTTTCCCTTTTTAAATTCATCTAAAAAGGGATGATTCAAATGAAAAATAAGTTAAATCTTTCACATCTAATTTCTATAATGTATTTTCTAAGTCTCAACAACAATGTGAATGCTTGAAACACACTGGTGTCTTGCAGTATGAGAAGAAAAATGGGGCAGAGAAAGCCTCACTCAAGGGGGAAACAAGGAGCTGCGTATTTGGAATAAACACCACTATTCTAGAGTTAAAAACAACTCACCTAGTTAATTTATAAATCAAATCACATTTATGTATAAATTGATACAGAACTTGCACTAAGATATATCTATTACCAGGGTCGTATTTGAGGGGTGGGTTTATAGGGCTCAAACCCCATCCGAAATTATTCAATACCATTTCAAAAAATGTTTTTCGATTTCACCTTTTTCTCACAAAATATCATTTCTTTTTTCTTTCTTATAATCCATTTTCTCAATTTTATTTGAAAAACAAAATTATTGTTGAAGAATTGTACAATCTCAGTGCTTTATCTGCAGTATTTATTTATTTTCATAGTAAACATTGCAAACATCTTTACTTGCAACAAAATACAGCGTTTTCCTTCAGATTTTGAGTTCCTGAATATCAAATTCTTTGAATTTGAAAGTACCAAACTCTTTATTTAACATATTTTAAAGGTGCCGAAAGAAAATAATTTAAGAGGTGTGGATATTCGAATGCACATGCATGAGTGCACGCATCTATTCTTTTGAGTTTTTAAAAAAAACATTGAATGTTTAACAGGGATAACGTAATGTACTCAAATTAGTTTTCTTCATTTAATAGACAGGTCATCTTTTACATTTTCTCATGGCAGTGCCTTTAAAGTAGTATCTCCCCCTTTTGAATAAACTATTGTGAAAAAAATTAATAAATTATATGAATGAAATCAAATTTATTGGTCATATAGTTTTCCCTAGGAATGTGTTTGGTAAAACCCTCCCCAAAGCAAAAGTCTGGTTACGGCCTTTTCTATTACTATTCGTTTTCTGACTGTTTACTCATAATTATGAATTACTTATTTTTTATTGCATATCCCCCCCCCCCTCTTTAAAAATTTTTTTTCAAAGACACACGAAGCCTACTTTTGTTGAGTAAAATTACGAATACTATCCTGCCGTGCTGAGAGCAAAAGTGGTATCTGCGCTCAAGCTCAAACTGAGATATTACTCTTTAAAGTTTTGCTCCTCCATGTCTTTGATTCAGATGAAACTTTGTCAGAATTTTTTAAAAAATATTTGCCGTTCTCAAATGACCATATAATTTTGTATTTAGGTAAAATATGTCACAAAGAGCCACCTGGTGGCGACAACTCAATTTCGTTTAAAAGTGCAGCTACGACTTTTGTGCTTAGCGCTGTAGTATAGGATTTTTAAATGCAAAGAACATTTTTAATAATGAGCTGTATTTCACAAAAATAAAAGTTTATTGCCCAACTCCCCTCAAAAGGTATTTTTTTAAAGAATATTTTACTTATTTTATGCTTTTCCCAACCTAAAACAGTTACCAAGTTTTGATATTTACATTCTATTGTTTATTTAAGTTGTGACCAAATTCTGAATAAGACAACTGGGAGGGACTGAAAACTGGGTTAAATGTTGCTTCAAAAAACTGGTTCCTTTTTTTACCACAAATTTAAGTGAAATTGCTAAAACACATTTTAAATACTTCAAATCATAGCGAAATGTTGAACTGTTTTAAAGGAGAAAACTATCTTCTTTTAATTTTAACAATACCCAGCAAAGTTTAACTCAGGTTTGCACTTCTGAGTCAAGAGAACTAAAAGTCAACAAAACAGCTTGAAAATGGAAAGAAAACATGACTTTGTGAACCCAATATGGATTAAAATCAATTTAAAATATATAATTTAAAAATATATAAATAACTATCAAATATGAAAGTGCAGAAATTAAAGAAATAAAATAACCTTCTTGATAGACTAAATAAAAACGTCAAATTAAAGCAGATTGGGAAATAGAGCATTCTTTTGAGCAGTTTTTGTTTTGTTGGCAGGGGTTGGAGTGGAGATTTCAAAAAAATTAGGACACAATTTTGATAAAATGTAAGGACATTTTTAGGACAACAAAACATTTTCTGATAATATAAATGTAATTTATAACCTTGATTATTGCAGAGAATAATTAAACTTTTCATATTCTATCTTAAAACTTACAACAGAATACATTCAATATTTTATTCTTTAACACAGTGACATTATGAAGTAGAAGTAGTTCATCGTACGATTTAAATCTGGCTAAACCTAAGCAAGTAATTTAAAAGAAAATTATCCAATGAATTTTACTTTGTATAATAACTATGAAAATAAACAATTAGTTTATGCAGTTTTTGTCTTTTATAAGGAACAAAATCATTTTTAAATTAAATTGATCACACCCGCATATATACATTTTCAGGGAGGGTCATAAATTCTCAGAACTTGGGAAAAGTGGCTGTTCGGCTTTTAAGATTTTGTGGATTTTTAAGCCATTAGAAATTAACTTAGAGTAGAGTCTTAAACTTGTCTTAAAATTGAAAAGCTGAAACAATGTTAAAAACTGAAAAATTCATGAATAACATCATAAGACAATTGACAAAATTAATTGCTTTAGTTAAACTAAAAAAATTGCTTTAGTTAAACTAAAAATTTTTCACTGTATTTAAAATACCTGATAATATAAGCTTTGATAACACCCCACCCCACACACACACATATATATATACAGAACTATTATTTGAGAGGAAGGGAATATAGTGCTCCTTCGGTAAGTTGAGCTATGACTGGCAATTTTTAGGTCTTTTCGGGATATTCAGTCAAAAAGAAACGTGTTATTGGAGTGAATTTGAGTTGGAATACTATATGAAAGTAAGCTAAACCAATTTATATCTAAATACTTGTCATTATTACCCTCAAAAGGGGCAATATTGTCAAGGTCATAGCTGAGGAACACTTTCTAGTTCACAGGTTTTTCACTTATTTTCAAATGGGGGAGGGGGGAAGAGAAAAAAACATTTGATCTTATTCACTTCACACCCGCTATGGAAGCTGTTTTATTTTCTTTATTGTTTTATTTTATCTGCATCTCCCCCCCCCCCTCTTCTTCAGAAAAAATCAAAGCAATATGCGGTATTCCTTTGTGTTTAAAAAAAATTAATGAGGCATTGTCAACTTTCATGTAGTGGAAAATATAGGCGTATCATCATGAAAAGTTTAGTTATGGGGTTAAATTTCCTTTTTCTGCACAAATACCAAGTAAAAAAAAAAAATTTAGAAATTTTAGGACAATTTTTAAAATTTTTAGGACAACTCCTAGCCCTGTGTTAGAGTTCTAGAATCAGATTCAAATTTTCATACAAACTACTTCAGAAATTTACTATTTAAACTTCATTTGTTTTCAATAATTTAGGCTTTTCAGTAGATTGTTTTAAATTGTAAGAGAAGTGGGAAATTTTCTAAAAAATGCTTTTTCTAAAAGTCTTATAGGGTTATTCCATAGAAATGTCAACCTCAGCCTGTGGGGTGGGGGGATTTTCAAACCTAATTGGGACTTTTAGGTTATTTAGGTTGCAAAATAGATCAATAATTTAACAATGTAGACCTTCTGTCTATTTAAAAAAGGTCATTCTTTCATTCATGATTCAAAGGACTATCTTAACAAAGGAGAACTTATACATTTGGTAGAAAATATCTCCAGTAATCATCAAAATGAAGCAATGGCAGCTCATTGGAAAACATTTTAAAATGTTACATGCTTCAATGATACTAAATGCTGCTGTTGCATATCACAGCAAATGCATCAATGACGATTTAGAAATAAAAATATTTGTGGTGATACTTGGAACTAAAATGAATTGTGTAAAAAATGTTTGAAATTTTTGTTCAATGTCACATTTCAATTCAGGATACACAACACCAATTGTTTAACAAATCTATGAAACTTGTATAATTAAAACTTTTAAAAGAGAGACATTTAGGATTTTATTAGCAGGAAACACATTTTATTGAGTTAGTAAAAGATTTTTTTTTTTTTTTGATTTACTTATTTTTTGACACATTTAAATTGAGTTAATAAAAAGGAATCCTGCTATTCAATTTCTTTTTTGAACTAATTTAAAAAAAAAGAAAGAAAGGAACCATAATTCAACATAAAAAGGTCCTATATAGTGTAAAAGTAGTGTAAGTGACAGAGATTAGTTACAACAATTTTTTTATAGGCATGCTTTGCTTGTTATTTGATGGGAACATTAGTCAGCCTTAAGTAAATACACCACCAAGGACCAGAAAAAATTCAGCTTTAATAGCTGTGTGTGAAGTATATTTTTTTTAAAGTTGAATGTTTATCTTTTGCAAATGCATCAGCCAATTTTAAATGCCTGCTTCACTTACAGAAAAATTTGCCTTGTAAAATGGGCATCATTTTTCAGGTTTGCAAAAATGTTCATGTTAGTCACACAATGCCAATTTATGCTAAAACAAATATTTATCAACAGTTATTTTGCTTCAAATTCATGGTAGAAATAACACATACTAAGCATGTACATTTTAAATCTACAAATTAAACCTTAAATTTATTTTTTATATTTTAGAGTTCAAATAAAGAGAGCTTGAATGTTGTGATCATCAGCCGTGAATGTTATGTTAGTCACTATGGAATGACTCTATACTCTCTTCATTTTTTAAATGTAACCATAGTTTGGCGCAGTATAGCCTATAAAGGCTCCTGCGCCACTAAACTCTATACAACCAATCAACCTATACTGGAAATGAGAGCATTCATTTGTCAGTTAAGTGCCTTTTATATCTTTGCTTTATAATATTTCTCAGAAAATATTTCTTCTCATATTTTAGTTATTTATATTCCCTTTCTTAAATTTTCAAAAAAAAAAAAAGATTTTTTTTACAGTGCGAAATTGGAATTGTAATACATTTAGTTCTTTTTATTTGATATATTAAAGAGTAGATACAATGACGCGGAGGTCAATCAAAAAAGGGTCATTCCATAGAAAGTGGCACATGCAAGTCATTTTTCAAAACAATTTTTCTTTTTTGAATAATTACTTGATTTTGTCAAAAATATGTCTAATTCTATTGGCAAAAATGTTTTTTTCAGATAGTTTAAATTAATTACTAGGAAAAAAAGTAATATTGAAAGAATTTTTGTGATGTGACCTGAGTTACCAACAATTTGTAACCTGAGTTACTGAGTGAATAATTAATGAAAAAAACTATGTAGTTGTTTACATTCAAATGTAAGTTTTAAAGTAGCTTAGAATATATAGATTTATGTACAATACTTTGTATCAAACAAAAATTTTAACAAGAGCAGATTTTCAAGTTCTTAGTGAACTAAGTATGTCAGATGTATGTTTTAGATAACCTGAGTTACCAAAAGAAATTAATTTATTGGTTAATAATTATTATATGTATTAACACATTTTGCATTTCCTAATTAAGTTAAAAGTAGTTTAAAATAAAAAATAATTCAATAGCCTTTTCAAAACATTTTTTTTCATTAGAATAAGTGTTAAACCAGACACAAGTGTATCAAATGCAACCTGAGTTACCATGGAATGACCCAAAAGCATTTTGAGTGTCATTTTGGAATCAAATTTACATGCTTGTAGGACACATGATATAACTTGTGTCTTACTTTTCAATTTTGAAGAAGTTAACATGTTATAAAGGCATTAGCAGCAATCCTGCACAATGTAAAAATGATGTAATTATAATGAAAGAAGATGAAAATACCTTAGCTACAATATATTCTGCATCTTCTGAACTACCCAAGAGCAATTTACGTGCAATTTCAGCTAAGGAAATTCTGGAGTAAGATAAGCTAATCATCCGAATTCCAGTTTTGATGACATTATGCCTTAGCCTCAAAATAAGAGTATATGTATGATCAGCTTGAAATTGAGGCCCTAAGTTGCCAAGAACTTCATTGAACATGCTAAGATTTCCTGCTTTAACAGCTATAAAAAAGAAAAGAAAAATATTTATAAGATTTTTAAAATAACATAAAATTCATTTTAAATATTAGTAGACATTTTTTCATATCACACATATTTCATTTCTTTCTTTTTTTAAACATAACTGTATTGTAAATACTTAAAGAAATGCAAATGAATAGTATCATGAAGACAATAGATCAGAGTTAGGTTAATGTGTTTATTGTATTTTTTGCTATTTTTTTTCCTTTACTAAAAGCAGATCTTTAGCTTTTGCAGTGTAAAAGAAAAAATACTGGCAGAGAAATCTTAGTGTACACACTAACGGTTACTAACTCTCAAATAAAAGTTATGAATATGTACAATATCATAGCAATTAGCAACTACTAAAATTATCAAGAACTATCCATTTTATGATGAAGAAAAATGAAATTAGATCCATTATGAATATACTCCATTAGAGATGCAAAATTTCTGGAAAAGTTGAAATCGTAGAAAAAAAAACGATTTTTTAAAATTAAGTTCAATTGTTATATTTTCTTACAAAACTGAAAAGGTACTGAATACTTAAATGTATATGTCATCTATAATATTTTTCCTCCTGAGAAATATGTGCAAAACTATTTAAAAAAAGCTTTTCTGCTTTCTGTAGTTAAATTTCCAAGTTCAAAACACGAAAAATTATTTCAGTAGTCAAACCATCATTCAGCAGTTAATTTTGAGTTGGATGTGATTTTATAAATTGTTAAACGTATTTTTTGAGGCTTTTACTTTTCTTTTTTTTTAATTGCAAGATTTTAAATGAGTTGCTTTTCTTCTATAAAAAATTTGTAACATGCGTTTACATACAAGTGCACCCATAAGAACAGTTCTCTAAAAAAGTGTCGTCTTGCACTCCAAATTTTTCAACTTTTCACAAGGGATATAGTTTTTCATTAAGGATAGGCAAGAAATGCATTTTTATTGAATTGCAAAAATTCATAAAACATTTTTATTTACTTCATGGGCATCGAGAATTATTTTTTTTAATTTGACAAGTTTTTGAAAGCATTTTCTTTTCTTAGATTTTCTTGATTTTGGTTCATCAAGTAATTAATACTTCATTGAATTTATTATCTAAAATGAAAACAAATATACTAAAGATGTTTAAGTATTGCATTTTTAAAAAAATAATCATCAACTAATTTATCAAATGAGTTTCAATTAAACTTATGAAATAAAACATTCATAAATAAAAAAAAATAACTTCCAAACAATCAAGCATCTAAAGTATTAGGGAAATAGTGCATAATATCATTTTGTGCTCAGTCTATCTTCGCCATTCACATGTTTAAGACTTTTGTACTGACTAGTAATGACATTTTAATGTATTTCTCCTGATAAGACTATGGCAGTCTTCATTTGAAATTGTACAGATCTATAACAAAAGTTTAAATTACAAACAAAAAAAGAACAAAATTACACAGCAGTGTTAAAAGTAACTCATTACAAGTAAGAATGGTAATGACTAAAGCATTTTTTTTCTATTTACATTGACATCAAATACACCAAACCAGAAAGCTCAGAAGTAGCTGCACAAGAAATTCTTAATTTACCAACTAAGTGATGGTGGTTGCAAAACTAAAGCTGAAAGTTATTTGAGCTGCTAGTTGCACAAAGTAGTCAGGAAAGCCTGTAAAAACTGCTGGACGGTAATGATGTAAAATGCTGGGAACAAGTTTCAACTGTGCAAGAAACATTTATCTATGCAATTGAGCAAAAAAAAAAAATATTTCTAACTAGGATAATTAAAACATTGTAAAAATTTATTTTAGAGCTAATTTTTTTCTCCCACATATCTAGACAGGTCATTAAAGACAAATTCTGATTAGGAATTATTAGCAATGATGTTTTAGTACCTCTATTAAGCCTTCATATAAATAATTTGTTTGTTACTTTTATTCGTTAAAAGGTGATAAATAAAAAATGATAATAATAATTAAATGAAAAATAGTTCTTAGGTTGCTGTGAGTCTTGGACAAGAAACCAGAGAGCTAGATAGAAACTTCAACAGAGTTGTCCACACATATATCCACATACACAAATATTGAATGAAAATATATCATACTTTTAACTTAAATTTTCCATTTCACTAATTGATGTTATTGATATTGTCCTGTATGTTTTTGCAGTTTTAGAGAGAAAAGTAGCACATAATACTTTGGTGTACAGGGAAATTAAATTATCTTACAGCTTGCATTATCAAAATTAGTGCATTCATGTCGGACATTGAGCATAAAAAAAGCGTAGGAATGCAAATATTATGCATTCCTGAATATATTATTTTATGCAATGAATTTCAATCTTTCCTAAACTCATACAGGAAAAAAACCATTTTTTCAGAAAATTTGCAAGGTTTTTCAGGTGGTTCGTGTTTACAGTCCATGAAATATAGCAATAAATTTCAAAATAATATTATTTACCTTGAGTAAGTTGATAATAGGGAGCTAAGGATCTTCTCAGCTGTGGCTGCCTAAATAGAGATCTGTCAGGTATATCACCTAATAATAATTCTACAGTAATTGCTAATTTATAAACCTGAAAATAAATATGTTGATGTGTAATACAATAATGGAATACATTAGATGTTATACATATTTTTGTTTATGAAACATTTATTAAAATAAGATAATGCTGCAGTTGTTAAGCTTCAGAGAAAATAGTTTATGAATGACATATTTATGTAGTCCCTTTCCTTTCTACATAATAAAAGTATTTGTAAACTAAATCAGATATTTTTCTATTGCTTTGAAATCAACCAGAAAATTACTGACACAGTTCCACCTCTAACAGAAAAGAAATGAATATTATTTCTTAATTCTTTGGCACATCATAACTTTATTTGTTGTCTGGACCAGATGCCAATTTCTCGCCATATTATAAGTTATAGAATTGTTGATTTAATGAAAATATGCCATTTCTCTTTTTAAAAGATAAAACGCTCTTCATTGTGCTTCTCAAGGAACAGAGATACCTGTTTTTAAAAATTAATTATTTTTTACTATGTTTCAATTACCAGCACACACACAAAACTCCTATTGTCATAAAATATAGAGAAAAGGGGGCACACAGAGCACATGGCAACAAGGTATGTTTTACCAAGATAACTTCATTCTGAAAAATCTTTAAACATTTCTCAAGTAAGGGCAGTACCAGTCCTACCTCTTGGTAAAACTAGAGCATTGAGGCATTTTATGCTTCTATGGAGAGAGCTTTGTTTTAGCAGGTGTTGTATATAATTTTATAACTGCCTTTTTTATCTGAAACACATATTCTTAACTAACCAATAAGCTAAACAAAATTATTGTCGACCATTTTCTGAACATTTAGGTTAATTTATGAAAATGTTCAAATTTTTGTAATTAAATCAAAAATTCTTGATTTTTGAAAGTTAGTTAGAAGGTAGATGATGGGGCCCTTGGGACTACAACATCTCATGGCACATGTAAACAGTTTCACATCCTCTCTATGATATTAATATTAGTGTAGAGGATATTTATTATGAGTTGAAAAAGTAAACATTAATAATTATTTTTTTTAAATAATTTTGTTACTAAATATTTGGTCAACAATTAAGGGTTATAGAATTCTTAAAGGATATATAAAGACATTTTTTTTTTCCATTTAACTACAGAGGTTTAAAATCATTTTAAAATATTTTATCATACTCAGTCTAACACAGAAAAGCACTTTATAATAAGAAAAAGCTTTGTATAATAAAATATTGTGATATACACTGCCATGAAAAGGTATTTTTTTCTTTTTTCATTGTTTTGTATCTTTTATTATTTATGGTGTGTCAGTTTGTTGTACAAGCTTGCTTATTTAGTTTCTGAAGAAAATAAATCAGGGGAAAAAAGCCTAAAATTCCAACACTTATTGTTAGTATGGAATCTAAAATGCTTTTCTTCAAATATCTCCAGAACTCATTTCTCTAGATACTACCTTTTACTTTGACATGTAAAATTAAATTTACTTGAAACAAACAAAACTATTTATTTTGCAAAAAAAAAAGGGGGGGGAGGGGAGATAAGAAAAATGAAATGAAGCATTTAGCTTGACCTATTAAATGAAGTTTAAATATTCAAATATTATAAGAGCGAAACAATTACATAAAAAATGAATATGAAAAAGAGAAAACATAAGTATTAAAACTTCTTTCCAACTATTAAAATTAAAATTTGTAACATATCTTGATTTATCATTCTATTACATCAATAAAAACATATGATTGATTCAAAAATTTAGTTTAAAAAAAAGAAAAAAGTACTTAGGATTAATGAATCAAGATGTACCTATTTTGCTCGGATTACGTAGTAGCTTTGAAAAAAAATCAGGACTCAGGACACTTAACATTTTTTAAAGTGAGCAGTGTACATATATACGGATGCATATATAAAATTAGACTCTACATCATCTCCATATATCATGATACAAGGTACATCATCAGATGTCATAATCAGTTCATGGGTGAGCGGTCTTTTTTCATACTGGAAACACTGGCACAAAAAAGTTTATGGGTTAGTGTTTTTGTTTTTTTTTTAATTATTTTTAGTTTTCATTATTCTTTCTTTCTCTTTGCACTGGAAACTTAGGCATTAAAAAGACCAATGCAAATTGCAAGGCTCCTAAATGATCCCATTATTAGCTTCAAGTCCACAAAAGATAATTTTTTTTTTTAATCAGTCATTTTGTTTTCCCTTCAAAATTAAAGTTGCACTTCAAATTTTTTCTCACTAATTTTTTCTATTTCTTTTTCTCTAATTAAAAAAAAATATATGTTGTTCAGACCCCTGACATGATAATTTGAAAATTTTCGATCACATTGGGCCACAACAGCTCAAGTTTGCAACTATTGCTTAAGTGTACTAAATTCATTCAGCAAAGTCTCTTGTTCCAAGCCAAAATAAATTCAATAAAAAAAGTATCAGCTAATTAATCAGCTGAAATTTATTTAGGCAAAAGTAATTTTGATTAAAAAAAAAATTTTAAGCCGATTAAGTGGCTAAAATTGGCCTACAGTTGAATAGGCACCCAGTAGCAGAAACTTTCTAGCCAGTCTGCGACACTGATTTGGGCAGTTGGAAATAATCTGTGTATTTTTATTTGTTTCATTTTGAGTTTTCATAAAATACGCAAACCTTTTGCAAGGTGCATACTCTTTTTTTTAAATTAAGGAGTATAAAAGGACTTTTTAACACATTCACTGCACATAAGTTTCAATTTTGCCAAATCTCTTAGAAAACACATGTTAAACTATACTGATTGAAAGGGAGAAACTTTATCTTCTTAACATCAAGAACTTTTAAGAAGTATGAAAATTTTTTAAGGACCCTACCATAAATATTTAAATAATTGATTTAGAAAAATATATTAATTACTTACATACAACACCAATTTGTGTTCACTGAATTGTAAATATTTTCTTTTAAATTGCATATTAGATTAATATGCAAGCAGGAGGAATTCAATACACTAATGAATTTGCATAATTTTTCTGATTGTAATAGTATTTTTTTTTTAAATTAAACTTTTGAACTTTTTTGTTTTTAAAAGAAGTTACTTTAAATTTAAAAGTTGAATTCTCTTTAAAATTAAAACTGCTAGAGAGAAGCGAAAAATTTGACAACGAAAAATCGGGAAAAAATGGAACTGAAGAAAAGCGGATATTCACTGGCATGCTTGATGCAGTCCTTGACACAGCCATCATAAGGGGAAAAAAGAAAAGATCACCCACCCCCAAAGGGGAAAAGAGTCATTAATTAACCCTTTTAAGTGACCTACAACTCAAACAAATGTTACTTTCAAAAGCACAAAGAACTAACCTTACACTTAAGCGTTATCAGTGAAGTAAGAATCCCTGTAAAAATGACAATAAAAAAATATATATAAAACAACCACAAATATCCGTGATTCGTTACATTTACTACAAGTAAGGCTCCAGATCTCCTACCATATGAATGTTTTCTGCAGGACTGGAAGAATCACAAATAAACCAATCACAAAATATATTTCCATTATTATTTGATTTTCAGTGCAGCTCATCTAATCTGCCTTCCAATCCGTTCGGAAAGAATTTTAAAAATGTAAAAATATGATGAAGGTACAAAACATCGGATAATTTCCGTTTTTTTTTTTTTTTTTTTTGAAGATGAAGAGCATCACTCTCTGGCTTACCAAAGACATTTATTTTCTCTCAATTTTCGTTGAGCTGTATTTGATTTTTTCCTCCTTTTCTTTTGAAAAATATCTGCAGACCGCTGTAAAATCTGCGACGTGCGTCTCAAGTCTCGCAGTTTCTGCTACTGGGAATAGGCAAAGGCCAACTACAACCAATAAATTAGTATATCACAAAGTGTAACTTTAAAAAGTTAAGACGAAGGTCTCTTCCTACAAAATTTATGATCCTTTTTCATTAGGGACTAAGTGAAAACCTGTTGAGAGCCATGAAAGGGATTTGTTAAAAAAATCAGAAACATCTGGACAAAAAGTTAAATTAGGACACAATATCTTTTCAGGAAAAACAGAATACTTACAAAGTGTGATTGTTTACATAAAAATTCATAAAATACTAAAAATGAAGAATCTCGCTTAACTTGTAAAGTGATGGTTTAATACAATACATGAATATTGTTACTTAAAAATGTGCATTCTAAACAAGAATGCAATTTCTGCACATGAAATTTGCATATAGATAGTTTTGAAATACAAAATTGAATTAAATTAAGTTTGATAAGTGTAGATATCATAAGACTTGACCTTGTAGGATGATTGATTATTCACAGGTATTACAATGAGAAAACAAAAACAATATGCAATGTAATTTGCTCTGGAACAATTTTAAAAATTAAGATGAAAAGTAAATTATTTCAGACTAATTGAACATAAAATCACGCCACAAAAATTATAAATACTCACTGTTTGCCTGAAACCAACGGCAGATGATTCGGGCGCTTTTCGTATTGCTTGAAGCAGATTTTTATGAGCTTCAGAATAATCAAGTTGAATAGCCTTTATGCGACCTAAAATTAGATTAAAATGATGTAACTTGAATGTTCTAATATACTCGGTTGGTACAATACTTGGTTGGTCTATGGGAACTCCTAAAAAAAATTCTAAAATTTCTTTAGACTTCCACCTCTCTGAATCAGCTAAACCATTCATGAGAAAATTCTTTACATAACTAAGAAAATTTGGATATAAATAGAGGTGAATTTGGAAATCATCTATTTGTTATTACATTGGAGATATCTACTCCCAACCAGGCAAGCGCAAATATGAGAATAGTGATTTTTTTATTTATTCTTTCATTATTTTTTCTTTGACATATAAAACCATTTGCTCTAGTGTCCCCATTATCAAAATATAGGCTCTTAAAAGTCGGGTGAAATTTTTTAAAGGTCCCTAATTTAGCAAAAAATGAGAAGTTCTAGATATAGGGACCAGGATATTAATGAGCACTGCAGATGCTACAGTGACTATCGTAAAGTTCATTTGTTTCATTTTCAGAATAGTTTACTGTACTACAATGCTCTAATATGATTTGGCTCGCTTGGTACAAGTCACTGTACCCATCGCGCATTTCTATCAACGTTATTGCAAACTTTAACACCTCCATTTCAAATGCTGTGAAATTTAACTTCTTGCTGGAGATGGAATGTAATTATACTAGATTCAAGTTTATAAATGGTCTTAATGCCACAATTTGTTTCAATCTCATTTTCTTCGGTTTCATATTCATTGTACACATACACATATATACATGGTAATTTGGTGCTGGAATGCCAGGCAAGGCTACAAATACAGATGTTTTTTGAAAAACAATAACGAGACAGAAGCAAGTTCAAAGCTAATTAACTAATTCCTTTGGTACTGAACAGAAATTTTAAAAAATGAAATTAAGTTCAAATATTTTTATGATTTCTTTATGAATCTGTTCTTAGCAATCACTTGGTCATAACAAGCAAGTATTGTGGTCACTCTGAGCTCATTATAACTAGTTCAACTGCACTTTTATTCAATAGTTACATTAATAATATAGCTTTCTTGAGAAACTCCAGCTTAGTTAAAAATAACTCCAGAAGTAAAATATTAAAAAGACGTGAAATTGAACAAATGTTCAACACAAACCAAAGGCTTCAAAGACGTTCAATTTGAGAAGCAACAGAGGAAAAAGAACCTTACCTAAATAATAGAGAAATCTTGCCCACTCATTATCAGATGCCATTTCTGGGAAGACAGATTTTGATGCTAATTTAGATGCTTGCTCATATAGATTGTAATGAAGGTAGTTTCTTAACAAGCAATTTAGAAGAACTGCTTGCCCTTCATAATCATTCCTCAGCACTGCACTTCGGAGACGACTATGAAGAAAGCTATAAAATAGAACATATCACATTAAAAATGGACAATTACTTAACTCACTGTGTAGCACTACAACTAACATTTCTATGCAACTGCTTTTACAATGCAGTTAGTTTTACAAACGATTAAATTATTATTTAACGTTCTTCTGCCTTTCTATAGAAGTTTTTGTGAGACCTCATTTGGAGTGTGCTGTTCAGTTTTGGCCTCCTTATCTTAAGAAAGATATTAATTTACTGAAACGGGTACAAAGGAGGGCTACAAGGTTAGCTAATGTGCTTTCTAATTTAGAGTATGACCACAGACATAGAGTGCTTAATATGTATAATCTTGAACAGAAGAGAGTCAGACAGGACATGATTCAGTTATTTAAATTTATCAAAATGAAATAAATTACTGGGTTGAAGTTTTGCACAGCAAGCAGGACAAGAGGACATTGTTTTAACCCTAGCGTCAATAACCGGGTACCCGGGTACCCATTTGCTATTTTGATCTCAATTTTTACTATTTCTAACTAAGACTTTGTCAAATGGCTCTTATTTCTCGTTATTTGCACAAATCTGAACCAAAAAAAGTTGTAACCGTGTTTTCAAAAAAATATTTTGGTTGTTTTGTTCAGCATTTAAAATTCTTATACCGTTATTCAATAACCGGGTACCCGTTACTTTTTTTCGCGTTCCTGCTAGAAGTTAATGATTATTATTAGGAAAAATGTAATCAAATATTACAATTATTCTTATTATTCATTTTTATTATACTTATTAATTTTTTTTGTTTATTTGTTGCTTTTTTTTTTAATTTTTAGTGTGACAAATATAATTTTCGGAAAAATATTTAGGAATACACATTATTATTTTTTTATTATTATCGGTAGTAACCAGACAATGAAAATAAAAAAAATGACATTTTATCACATAATTGACATTGTCAAATTGAGACCAAATGCTAATCACAAACTTGGGTTGCCACACTTTATGCGCGATTTTCTTGTTTTTCTGCGAAGCTTTTTGAGAGTAGAAGCAAGCACCAACGACTTTCTTTCGTTCACTTGAATCACGTCCCGCTATTGTAGTACTGGAGCTTGAAGGTCCCCCAAGTACTGTTTTGAAGTCCTTCAAGAAGCTTTCTACGCCAGATTTTGTAGAAAAGCGCCTCATGGCTTGAGTATTCGTTTATCTGACCTGAATTGTAGGAAGGCCCAATTCTTCGCCTAGTTGGCGCAAAAATAAACGACAATTATTGTTTTTACGACTTTGCAAGTTGACATTTTCTTTATAAATGATATAGGCAGCTAAAGCTGAAATGTCCACAATGTTGAAGAAAAAAGATAGAGGCCATCTCTTTGTTTGCCTCTGAGAAGTATATAGCATCTGGTAAATTGTGTCGACGCCAGATTTTGTTTTGTTATAAAACAAAATTATTTCTGGCTTTTTGTCAGCTCTAGAGATGCTTTTGTCATGATGTAGTGTTGTCAGCAATATCACGGTTTTTTTTCTGCTTGGGCACATAAGAACATATGGTTACATCACTAGTGAACTCGAATAAGGAACTTTGGGTCTCTCGAGATGTAGGCGATAATATTTCCGGCGAAATGTATGGTTTATTATTTTTTTTAAAGCACCTACGATTGTACCCCAGGAGACGAGGGTGTCAAGAACTGTTCCATTTAAGTAAAAGGAGTCGCGAAAAAGAGCTAGTTTCTGCTCTACGTGCTTGAAATTCGAAGTGGGTACCCGGGTACCCGGTTATTGAGATTAAGGTGTTAATTCGGTTATTGAAGCTAGGGTAAGCTATTCAAGTCTCAAGCTAGCCAAAAAATCAGGAAATTAGGGTAGTTGAAATTTGGAATAGCCTATCAAAAGAGGTAGTAATGAGTAGGGAAGCCGATAGCTTCAAAAGGGTCATCAATTTTTATTGTTGACTATAAATTGACCTGGAGAAACCTAGCTGGGTCCAGAGCCTGCTGCTGGTTGTCACATTTGTGTTTGTAACAAATTAAAATATTAAACAATGAACAAAATGCTTTTTCTCATTAAAGATAGTTCAGAAAGTGAAACATTACAATACCTTCTGATGTTGGATAAACATCCGAGTAATTCATAGCTTCTAGATAAATAAAAATAACATTTTGCGGCAATGAGGTCTACTGTACGTTGTGGTTGAGCTACAACTTTCTTCATGAGAAGATCAGCACATTCAACAGCCTAGATTGAAATTGAAAACAAATCAAAATTTTTTTTCTTAACAGTGTTGTGCAATAAACAAATGAATTCAATTTCCCATAAGGTAGTTCTAGGTGTGTAAATAAAGAGAAACGTCATGTAAAAATGATATTTTACATCAAACTTTTATAACTAATCAAAAAAAGACAACTTATGTACACAAGATGAAATGAAAATTTTTGGAATAACTTTGATTTGAATTCTTTTCATGAGCCTTTATGAAAGAATATACTCTCATTTTTTACATAAACAGCCTGTCAAAGTTGGCTTTATCATTTATTTTGTCTTTATAAACAAGTAAAAAAAAACAACTAAAATATAAGTTTACTTGTCACACAAAGTGAAACAATAATTAAGGTTTACATATTCAATGAATAACTTATATATGTTATATTTACTAAATCTTAGATAAATAACAGATGCAATATGTAGAGTAAAATAGTTAATTTTTAAACAAACTGTCGGCAAATTTCTCATCTATATACGTTTATCATGTTATTCTAACGATACTTTAGACACCATCATTTCAAATTTAGGTAATAAATTGTAAGATAATAAATATAAAAACATTTATTGCTTAGAAAAAAATTTTCAATGCTCTTTAACGTGAGAACATTTGGTTCCCGTTTCTCAGCTTTTGAGAACTGACTTTAACATTGTCAGATCAAAATGTGTACTATTTTTCCCCCCCGTTTTTCTGCTTTTGAGAACTTAATTTCACATTATCAAATCAAAATTTGTACTATTTTTTTTTTTTTTTCCAGTTTTTCTGCTTTTGAGAACTTAATTTATCATCATCAAATGAAATTTTGTACAAATTTCTTTTTCAAGAATCATGTATTTCAAGCATTAATAAATTACTATAAACATTAAGAAACAAGATTCCTTATTGAAACAGAGACGTCACTTTAAAAAATAAAATCTGAATAGAAAAATGAGTTTTAAAGTTAAAAAAGCCCTTTGGGAGAAAAGTTTTCGTTCTAAGTCTATAAGCTTTGTCATTTGTACTAAAAAGAGAGTTAGTTCCCCTCGTTACCCCAAAGCATGAATTTTTTTTCCGCAAATTTTAAGCTGTTTGAAAGTTATTGATAAGGGTCATCGGATGTCTGCTATTTGGCCAGTCAAGTTTCAGAACACCATCCAGACTGATGTCTGGATTTGTATCTGGTAATCCAAAACAGTTATTTATACAAATTGAATTAGGAAATTTAACTCTATATAATCTTGCTTGCACCGGTTTTTTTAGGCGAAAAGCTACGTAAATAACCAACCAGTGAAGTAACTGCACCATTGTCTGGATATTTTCGATATCTTAAATAGTAAGCATGGCACAAATATTTATGCCTGTAACTAACTGCTTACAAATAGATACCCTATACATAAAATTTATTACAAACATCAATTTCACGACCATTATAAAAGCACTGAAATGTTTTTATATTATCTATTTTCTATATATATAAAAATGAATGTTGGTAAATGTGTGTGTTCCCTAAGATCTCAGAAACTAAACGGGAGATTTGGCTGAACTTTTTACCGTTTCTTCCTTTTGGTACTGGGAAGGTTTAGAGACTAGTTTCAACAAAATCCGATGGGTAGTTATTTTTTTATTTCAATTTTAGACCTGATTCTGTCTTTGTAATTTCAATTTAAGACTCCATTTTCGAAGGCTTACATCAATTCAATCGAATATTTAGTGTATCAACTCAATTCTCTGACAGATAGTTTGAATGGCTTGCTACTGTAAATTTGGCGATCTTTTAAATTGCACCAAGATCCCTCAATAATGGAAGTTTTCCCAGTAACTATCTTAAGTATAAAAGATAAAAAAGGTATTTGATTAACAGATTAATCTTTTTAAAAAACAAATGAGATTCAGTTTCATATTTCGGAACTCCTTTAGATTTGTAGAGGCTTAGATGTCATGCATTATTTTCCAGACGAACACTATTTTGTTCTTTAATTGCTGTTTTCAATCAAAGTATGTTACTATTTTCTCGCCAAACATCCAATCAATAGTTCGTTTTCATATCCATGCTATTTGCTATGATATACCGCAATGTTGGAAATTATTTTAACACCTTACGGAATGGTGTACATTTAGCGCCAAATATAATCTTCAAATTGATTTAAGATTACCAAAAAGTAATCAGCTTCATAGAGAATACCTCAACATTCATGGGACAATTTCTCTTTCACAAAATAGCTACCAAATTGGTGACTTTTTAAATAGCGCCCAGAACCTTCAATAATTGAAAATTTCCAAGGCATGTTGCTACGCAACTATTTTTGTTTTGGAGAGTAGAAAAAACTGTTTGTGTGTAAACACAGTGTTTTTTTTTCTTTTTTTGAAGGAGCAATTGATGGTCTACTTTTTTGGAATGTCCAGTGCATTTTTAGAACGTAATTGTAAATGTGTAAATTTCTCATTGTTATTGTTTACCGTGCTTTTTTTTTTTGAATTTAGAAGAGCGATTGATGGTCTACCTTTTGGATTGTCCAGTGCATTTTTTCAACGTAATTGTAAATGTGTACATTTCTCTTTATTTTTGTTCACCGTGCTTTTTTTTAATAACTTTAAAGTAGCTATTTGTGGTCCAGTCATTCTATTGTAAATATGTCAATTTCATTTTATTACTATTCACTGCTCTCTCTCTCTCCTTTTTAACTAATTTAAAAGAGCTATTCATGGTCCAGTCACATTATACATTTTATGTGTCTCTACATTTATTTTCAAAACGAAGATCTCTTTTCACGATTTGTGGAGAGCTTCTTCATCTTGATGTGTAAATAAAATTTCGATCTAAAATCAAATTATGTGTAAAGTTTTTCACTGTTCAGTATTTTTTAATTTGTATAAAAATAATTGGTGGTCTATTTGTAGATTGTTCAATGCGTAATTTCAACTTTGCTTGATTTAGAATTTTTAAAATCTTTCATGCCTATTTTCAACAACGCTTTTTAGATTTTTACATCCAAAACACCATGAGGAGACGAAATATACATCTAGGCAGAACAACGTCTGCTGGGTTCTGCTAGTATACATATAAGCATGAAACTTACTTGTTTATGCTGTCCACAATCTATAAGGTAGAGTAAAACAAGAAGATGTATATAAATGTCTTGCTCCGGTAACAATGGCTGTTGGCTGGATTTAACATTTTTTATTCGAATAGGTGCTTTGTTGCCATTTGTATCCATGTCCATAGGCTACAAAAAGATAAGTAGTGTTCACTTAAACGAAACGATAAAAGATATATTCACATCTGAAATCTTATAAAATTTTAGTTAAAATAAAAATACTTTTGAACCCTATCATAACTCATTTCTGAATCAAATACTGAAAATAATAACAGTTGTTCTAAGCTTTGCAGGCTAACCTTTAAGAACCGGATGGTACACATGCTGTTCTGCAAGTCTTTTTTGCCTTTGAGGACGGGGTTGAAATTTTCGTTTCTACCCTTTGGGGCAGGGGATTTTTCTAAGATTTCATACCCCCTTACTGGGGTATTACGGTTTTGTATTCAAACCGCGAAGTCATAAAACCTAAGTGCTTGCTGTTGCACCTTCCCATTTTCTGCGGTTCAACAGCTGTACCACTCGTATCGAAAAGAAAACTTCTATACGAATAGCCCAGATCCAAAAGGTTAACTTTAACAACTATAGTTAGTGTAAATCTAACTTGGCAGCATTGTGAAGGCTGCGTAGATGCTGAACATAGAATTACGACACTACCAGATTAGGTTTGCCTCACTTAAATCTTCTTTTCTACAACATGTATTTCCAGAGCTATCAACTAGGTAAGTATAATTTTGTAATTTTTTCACATTACGTCAAAATTAGTAGAATATATTCCATACAATATTAAAAAACATTACATTTACTTAACCACTCAATGCATCAGGACAAATAATTACTCTTGCTTCCTTTAATTCATAAACACTGATATTATTTTTAAAGAGTAAAAATGAGTTTGCATTTAACACAACAATTTAAATAGTTTGAGGTTGTCGATTTTAACTCTCTGACTAATCTAGATTTCACATACAAAGCAGAATACAAAATCTTTCTTTAAGCTTTTCTATCATTTTCAAAATAAAAGGCATACACAGAGAACTAGAGTAAATTTGCTGCCTGCAGAAGTTGCCATCTGGGTAAGAGAACCAGTTTGCTTGACTCTAGATCCGGTACTGGCAACTACTAATAAAACAAGGTTGCTTAAAAGATAATTGGACATAGGCTACAAACTCAAAATTTGAATTTTCAAATCTACCACTCATCATTTCTCATGCCAAGATCACAGTGACAAATCTATTGAAGTTAAATTGCATCACATGCTGTTTCTCGCAGAAAAATTGTATTTACCGCATACAAGGGCTGCATATGCTCTTCAATAAAAATTTCAAGTTGTAAACAATAAATGAACCAGATCAGTAGAAAAAGTAGGGGAGGATGGGGATGAATGGGACAGGGGATGAATGGGACAACTGAATGTTTTATACCTAAAATTAACTTTAAATTTTTGATATTTTATCTAGTAGATGGCATCCCCTGTACCACTTAGTAAATTGTGTTTCAAAGCATTTGCTTCCATGTTTGTGTAAACAAGACAGCAAAGCTTATTTTCTCATACCAAAAGTAAGTTTTTTTTGTTAAAATTACTCCTGTGTTTATTAAAAAGGACTGCACTCAAAGCAAATAATGTTATATCATATTGAAAATATACTTATTTTACTATGATTTCAGAATGAAATGGAGAAAATCCATATTTATTTTCTATGCCTACTTTTTGATATACATAAACATGTAGGTATGGGGATGAATGGGACAACAGTTTGGGGGATGAATAGGACGATTCCATTAATCACAGCATTTTCTGATTTCAAACCTTTGCATCAGAAACTTACAATATTAAAGACATTAAATTATTTTCTTATTTTTTATGAACTAAAATTTGGTGTATGAGTAATTATAACTATTAAACTACATTGGCAAAATGTTGAAACTACTTAACTACATTGTTAATTAAGCCTTTTGAAATATGATCATGACAATTTATTTTATATTCACATCATAAATTTTTAACTAAGAATAGGTAACATCTTTAATTGCAGTCAATCCTTTTGTTTTAAAATATCTATAAATAAAAATAGCTACCAGCATTTTGTAACCATGGTTTTTAAAAATTAATTTAACTTATTTCTGTAGGATGCCACGGAATTGGAAAAAGAAAACAGAACAATAAGGGGGGCCTCATCAACGATTAAAGAAGCCGTTAATGAGGTTGTCTTGAAGGGAATGACTGTAAGAACAGTTGCAGACGCATTTAATGTGTCCAAGTCGACTTTATGCAGATATGTGAAAGAAGCTAAGCAGAGCGCTGATTTAGAACGCTCCAAACCCCTACGCTCCAAACCCAAATGTTGGAAACAGGAAAATATTTTCAAGCGTAGAAGAAAACCAGTTGAGTGAATATTTGAAAATTTCATCTCAAATGTGTTATGGTCTCACAACTGTTCAAACAAGGAAGCTAGCTTTTGAGTTTTCACAATTCTTAGAAAATGTTCCATCAAGGTGGGAGGAAAATAAATTGCGGGAAAGGATTGGCTCTCAGCGTTTCATCCAGACACCCAGAATTATCTGACACTCCAGAAAAAGAAGGCATTGAGAAACAAGCAATGGAAAAAACAAAAAAACAGAAGACCAAACATTAAACTTTTTCTTCTAGTCATTTTCTTCACCTGTCCCATTCATCCCCTTTATGGGGACGAATAGGACAGAACACATGCTCTCATAAAAAATATTTTAGCAATGTAAAATTATAGCAAATTGACTGAATTCATTTATTTATGTGGAACAAATAGTTGAAATATTTGTATAAAAATTGTTAAGTGGCTGAATAATGTACAATTTTTCGAATATTAATTAAAACATGAAATGTCCCATTCATCCCCACCTTCCCCTGAGAATCTATTTCAGAGAAATTTTCTCTTGTTCAGCAAACCTGAGGCAAAATACTGAAAATTTTCAGATATTTAGGACAAAATTAAAGTAATAGGAATTTTAGAACGTTTTTTCAAAATTTAGGATTTTTAGGAAAATTAGGACAACTCCTACCTTTGTGCTTATGAATTATGATCAACATACATTAGATACATAGATAAAAAGATAAATTGTGAATAATCAATAGATTTGGAAGGAATGTGTAGATAACAAAATCCTCTGAATTATTTAGTTTTTTATTATAAAAATAATGCAAATTCAGTGCAAATCGGCTCAAAACCATGTTTTTAAAACCGATTGTGTCCGCTTCTCGCATTAGAGCTGGCATAAGTAATACCAACTGATGATTTTTGGCCTAACAAAAATTCATCAACTATGACATTTGCCCTTCAAGTGGCTGAATAATGTACAATTTTTCGAATATTAATTAAAACATGAAATGTCCCATTCATCCCCACCTTCCCCTGAGAATCTATTTCAGAGAAATTTTCTCTTGTTCAGCAAACCTGAGGCAAAATACTGAAAATTTTCAGATATTTAGGACAAAATTAAAGTAATAGGAATTTTAGAACGTTTTTTCAAAATTTAGGATTTTTAGGAAAATTAGGACAACTCCTACCTTTGTGCTTATGAATTATGATCAACATACATTAGATACATAGATAAAAAGATAAATTGTGAATAATCAATAGATTTGGAAGGAATGTGTAGATAACAAAATCCTCTGAATTATTTAGTTTTTTATTATAAAAATAATGCAAATTCAGTGCAAATCGGCTCAAAACCATGTTTTTAAAACCGATTGTGTCCGCTTCTCGCATTAGAGCTGGCATAAGTAATACCAACTGATGATTTTTGGCCTAACAAAAATTCATCAACTATGACATTTGCCCTTCAAAAAATATAATATGTTCTCCAAAATATATTTTCCTAACTACAGGACTGTGAATAACATAAAAATAACTAAAAAGAAATTAAATCAAAAGAAAGATATTTACCTCATCAATAAAAGCCAATAATACATCTTTTTGCACTAGAGAGTTCATGTAGAAATGAGTGATCACTTTCCTTAAAATTTTTGCACTGAGTCGCTTTCTAATAGAGGTCAATGCACGAACAACTCGAAGAATAAACCTAGGTTCTTTGGAGCTTACAGATTTTTCAATAAATAACAGGTGCTCTTTGATATCTAAAATTGAAGCAAAATTTTTTAAGTCACTAAAATATAGAAAAATTGTAAAGTACTGTTTTTAAATTGGAATACACATAGCTCATACTTATGAGCTCTAATATTGTTTTGTAAACTTTTAGAGCTCATACTGATGAGCTCTAAAAGTTTACAAAACATTTAAAGAAATAAAAGCATATGCCGGTTCTAGGTTATAGTTGAATAATAGCTTAACGAAATTAATAACATCTAAAAGACGAAGAAAAGCAGAAGAAATCAAAAGAACATGTTCTAAGTTAAATCTTATCAAATTGGGTATCTTTTATTTTGCTATTTTTATTTTTAATGGAAAAACAAGAGCTCTTGTGTGGTACTACTGTATATTTTTACGTACCCACTGAATTTCAATAAAATGTAACTAAAGGTATTTATTTTCCATCCAATGAAACCTTGGCTATATGGAGGTTACTTTGAATTAAATTAATATGTAAAATATTTTCATAACATTACACATATTTGAGTTCATTTCAAGATCACGGAATTAAATACTGGATATAAACAAGGACATAGTTCAGAATCAAGGCTATTTTTTTTACTTAAAATAGAAAGTGAGAAAATGGATTTAAATAGAATTGATGTGGATTTACGGTTTTTAATGTGTCAAATGTGCTTGTAAAGACTTTAAAAGTCTCTGCTTACACGAATAGTTTTTTTTTTTTTTTAATTTCAAGATCAGTCTAGATTTACTTGTTGCTATCATTTGCGGTTGATGCCAAATTTTGTGAAAGAACACAGATTTTATAAGCTGAAAAATTACTTAAATCTTGTTTTGGTAACAGATAAAATTATTAATTATTTTCAATACATTTGAATTTTAACAAAGTCAAATTAAAAATTTTTTTTCAAAGGAAAACTTAACAGTTTAAGATTGAAATACAGTATTTAAATATAACTATATACATAAACAAATGAAAAACAAATCAACAGCTTGGAGAACAAAAGGATTTTCCGTAACAATGTTCATACATGAATTCTATGAATTCAAATTAAATAATTCATTCTACCTGCCAAGGAGAGAGCTTCAACATCAACTTTGGGAGTTTTTTCTTTCTCGGAAGCATTTTCAGTTTCCTCAGAAACCATTTCGACATCAGCATCTTGTATTGCCATTTTCTGAAAGGTAGAACAATAATTTGAAGAAACATTTTAAAAATGCATTTTTTTTTTGCTTTTGAAAAGACACATACTCTGATAATTTTTATGAGGAAAATACAAGACACAAATACTTTTTTGAAAAATTAGTCACCATTCACCAATGAAATAAAATGAATACTTCGTAATAACATTTTTTGTCATAAATTTTACAACATTATTCCGAAACAGATAACATTTCAGCTATAATACAAAAAGCACAATTTTTGAACAAAATAAAATTAATTTTTTCTACAAAGATCTATACTATAATTATCTACCAGGGTTTAAGATAAGTTAAAAAGTTCTTTTGCAAAAAAAGCTACAATTGGGGAAAAGGCTTTAGCAAAAATGCGAAAATGTAGAAGATTAATAAATTAGTTAACGTATCTTTCCAACTACTTCCATATGCTTCATTTCCTGCTGAAAGTTTCATTCAAAATTCAGCCATGACATATATTATTGAACTTCATAGCAGTTTTTACATGCTAGCTGAGACTTATAATACTTATTTAATATCACCATGATTGCTTTCTTTCTCTCGGGTTATGCACCTTTATTTATTTATTATTTTTCCGTAACATATTTGAGCAAAAAAGTGAAAATGCTGTGCTCCATTTTTGCAATTCAGATAGTATTTTCGCATTCTGCGAAAAATGCGCCAGTAGCGAAAACTCTGTTATCTACAAAATAAAATTCAAGAAAAAACTTGAAATTGTTTTCTCTAACAACTATCTACAACAGGAATAAAATTAAATTATTTGGAAGTAATACAAATTTATCACTTTGCTTCAAATACTCCATCTGATCTTTAGTGCAAAAGCTACCATTAAAGATTCTACCTTTAGAAGCAACATATCCTCGAATCAAACAGAGGAAAATTTTAACTTTCAATTATTTTTGAAATGTTTGGGCATGGGGCATTAATTTTACAAACAATTGTACCTACCATCAAGGACCGAAATAGGTCCTTTTCCAGCAAAAGTAAGACCGGACATTTTGTTAATTAAACAACACAACATAAAGAATACATTTTAATATAATTTTTGAAGCCAGCACAAAAATTTAATATAAAACCATGAGTAACCGCAAATACGTCAAGTATTGACCAAAATACATCCCAACCATTTACAGCACCGTCTCTTTTTCTTTTCTCTCTGCAACCATTCTACCCATTTTTTACTTACGTCAAAACCAAGCTACCTTTCATTCTATATTAAGATTTTGTTTTTATTCTATTTCTTCAATATCATTCACATAAGTTGACGTTAATAACCCCCTCTTTCCTTTACGGGGGCAGGGTTCGCGTTTACCCGCTATAGCGGGTTTTTTACGCAAATTCTTCTAGAACGGACGCAACATTCACGTCGTTTCGGGTCCCTGGGACCCAAAAATAATAGTTTATGCCAGGAGAAAAAAAATCCGATCAAAAAGTAATTTCGGACCCGTGTGAATCGAAGAACTCCAGAAAACTAGTGCTGATTTCATGCTGTATATAGTTGAACTTTTACAATCATGAAAGGAGGGGAAAGAATAAAAGAAACCCATCCTTATCAGCTAACTCAATGACCCCCTATTGTGTTGGCCAGGCAATCCTAGTTCTAAGAACGGGGTCGGATACAGCTGTGACTTGGACATGTCAATCACCCCGCCCTCAGCTCTATTCTTAAAAGCCTCATGACATTGCACATGTTGACCCATTGTCCTCCCATTCTTTTCTTGGAATTGAATAGTAAACATCCTACAGGTACGAAATTTTCATAGTATTTTAGATCTTTTTTGTCCGTTTTTCGTTAGCACGTGGAAAATAGGCTTAGTGAATTTTGGCACATTTTTACTGATTGAGCAGCTATCTTTTAGCATCCGTTTCTGGTTAGTTATTTTTCTGATTATTTCCTAAATAGTCCCCAGTGCAAAGCCTACAGAGCTAAAATACAATGGTATTTTCCCCTTGTCGTATCCCCCCCCCCGAAAAAAACGGCAATTGAAACATATTTTCTGCTTGAAATTTAACTATGATTTTCCTCCGCGGAACATTTAGTTTCATTTTGCTATGCATGTTTTACTTTATCTTTCTGATTTGTTTACAGATTTTTTCAATAAACTAATCAACATAATTAAAAATATTCTTAAGACATAATTGTGCTTTCCCAACCACAAAGAGTTTTTTTTAAACCTTTACACAAAAAATCAAATGCTGATTATAAGTCTTAGGAAATAACAGAAGATTATAATCATGGATTTATCCTTGTTTTTATTTATTGCCAGAAAAACTTGCTTCTTTGATTACAGCTTCTTGTGCCATTGTGTTTGACAGTACTTACATCTAGGAATACATTGATGTCATGAATTCAAACATGTCCAATACCAGGAATTCAAATAAAAACCTTTTTATTTTGTGTCTTAATACGTCTAATATTAAACCCATGTTAAAAAAAATTAAAGGTGAAAATCTAAGTTATCTCCTTGTAGCATCATTTATGTATGCATCAAATTTTGCGAAAAGTTGTCAATTTAGTACATGAAATCAATGGATTATTGTGCATTTTCAGATCAATTTTAAACAAATGTTTTTACTAATATTAGTTAGCTGTGTCTAGATACAAAAAAAATAATGATAGTTAAATTATACCTGCTAATTTTAAATTTTATTTATTTTTTAGTAAGTTTTAGTTATTTATTTTTTGCAAAGAGTAGAAATAAGCAGCATATTGTACTATTTTCTACATAATATCTCCAAATGGAGTGCATAATAGGCTGTGTCCTCCACCCCTTCTGAAGTGACCCTCAATATAATCAATCTTTTGTAGCCTGCTGTTTCAAAAAGGTTGTGCATCCCTGCTGTAAATATCATTAAACAGTCCTTTTTCAAGAAAACTTCGGAAGTGGCAATGGAAAAAGCAAATTGATAAAGAAATGAGGACAACTGGCTTGCCAAAGAGCTACCGCAACAAATTTTTGTCTCTAATTGAATTGAATTAACATTGAAATAAAAAACTAGAGGAAAAAGTCCTTTATTAGTATAATTTACTCATTCACCAAGTTCACTTGTTTTCCATTCAAAAGTGTGCACACAATTAATTTTTTTCCCGGGGAAACATATATGCAATGCATTTACAACATTTGTATTTTAATAATAATGTTATTTTATTCAAATATTTCGGGACTCAATTTTTTCATCAAAGGACTCACTTTTTTTTCATTAATGGGTCCATGGGACCCAGGTAGCAAATAGGTCAGCGCGAACACTGGGGGGGAATATATTTTTTCTAATACTTCGTGAAATTAGTATGCCTAAGACCTACTACCTGGGGCACAAGCCCTGTCTGCCCTCCAAAAGTTACGCCCCTGCCTATCATTTAATTGTCACAGAAGCAGATGCGGATTTACCATTTTACAAAGGTGAGTGGCTTCATTAGGACTTAATAAATATACATAGTAGTGTTTCGCTAGGCATTTTCAAAAGGGAGCTATGCCTAGCCTCTTTAGTGTTCAATGTGCCCTGCCATTCTCAATGCATTTGTCAAAGCACCTTCTTGTCAGACCAGTTGGGAGATAAGAAGAAGAAGAAGTTGTAAATAAATTTGATCCCAAAGAGGCAGACTTTTTCTTTTTTTCAAATGGTAAAGATTCACTCAATTCTGGCCATTCAAAGTAACATGCATTTCTCTCATCCTCCTTATTCATTAGAATTTGGTTTGACTACAATCTGAATTTATGGAGTTCGTCCTAAAAAGCCGTATCAGAAGCGGAACAGCGTTCCGGCACGTTCCCAGCACCATTTAACCCCTGATACAATACATTTTGTTTTATCATGCATATATGAATACATAGCACATATACAGAACAAAGATTAATTCGCACAAAACACGGGTACCTGTCAGACGATTTCACGAATTAATCAGTGTAAAGGAGTTTGATGTTTAGAATTTAAAAAATCACGTAGAAAAACATGCAATATCTTATAATCCGAAGCTCAAAATCACACACAAACACAAGTACATGAAAGCGATTAAGTTCTTTACATTTCACAACGTATTAGAAAACTAAATATGATAATTAGAGGAACAGTTTGAGGAGATGCATGCGTTTCAGTAAGTACAAAACATTTTAAAACATCGATTGTGATGTCAATTAATTTACAGCATTTTCTTTTTGTCAATTGCTCCAATATTTTTAATCATTATTAGGGTGTTAAATGAATGATAATGTTTCATAAAAAGTATAAACAGATAGTTTACCTTTTGAAGCAAGCGATGACAGTGCAATCCTTTAAAATTCCGCTGTTGCCCAAATTTCGATTACGATTACTCTCTGGAAGCAGCAGTAAAGTTTTATTTTTAACTATTAATGTTAGCTTAAAAAGCAAGTCTCAATTTTTATATTTGAACTTATCAAAACATTGAAATGAATTATTTGAAGCATTTTTACCATATTTCTTGCTATTTCGACAAAAATTTTTCGTGCAAGCAGTTCCCAGTTTTTAGGCTATCAATCTTCACTTTCCTGGCAGACCTTTCAAAATATGCAATTTATGCAAGTTTTTGAATCTTTATTCATCTCCTCTTTTCCTGAATTACAATTGTGAGGCTTTATCAGAAATGTTAATCAAAACTGTTTTTATTTCAGCGAGCTGGTGCACTAACAGTCCCTATTTTCCGATAGAGGGACTCTACTCCAAACAAGGGCATACATATATGAAATGCCCGTGCCCAGGGGAGCCCTCCAAAATCAAGACTCTTAATAAAACGTTATTTGATTGACTTTTTCTTTAAAAAAATTCTGTGATTTTAATTGAAAAAAGGAAACTAAAATCCCTAGTAACATTTAAGAAACATTTCGCCAGCCTAAAATTGCTCTAAAATAAGATAATTTCGAAATGAGAGTTATGAGAATCAACCCAAACATTTCCAGGAGAGCCCTCAAAAACCTCTCTGCTTGTGTTGGGGAAGGAGGGGAGGGGGGTGAGCTTGATCATATACAGAGTGTTCCGGGTTTTTTTTCACCGAACCGGGGTCGCACGACCAACTCGGATTTTCTTTCAATTTGGCACACATGTTGATCATATATATCAGGGGTGGCCAACCCGCGGCACGCGTGCCACGATGTGGCACGGCAGAGCAGCAGCAGTGGCACGCGAAGACTTTTTGAAAAAATTCCAAAATTGAGGAGAAAATGGATTTCAAAAATATTGATAAAAACTAAAACCCTTGAAAAGTATTATCGAATTATTCATCACAAACTCCTTGCCAAAGAATGAGACTTTTTCTCTGCTGGTGACCCTTTAAAGTTCACTGTATTCACAAACTACGAAATAGAGCTCTGAATGTTTTGTGAACTTTTCCCAGGAGAACATGGCAAGTTACTCCTTCATTGAAATGTGCAATAGCTGTCCAAAGGAAAATAGTCATAAGATTTTAAAATTTTAAAAAGTGTATTTTTTAAAATGTCTGGAAAGAAAGCAATGAGTACTTGCTACTTTGGAATGAAGAATAGCAAATGAATTTAGCTATGTCATCTCTTATTATCCGGCGTTTAATTAATTTAAAATTAAGATAGTTCACAAAAATCTTCCTAAACCAGTATAGGCCATCTACATTCTTATATCTTAGGCCATCTACATAGTTTATTTCTCTCTACTTTGGAGAAAAACGAATAAAACATTAAATTTGATACAGAAAGTATCAACCCAAATTTAATATTTTTCCAATGATATATGGAGAAAATTTTACACCAATTTTAAGTATACATTCAGTGTTAGGTTTGATGATTTTCAGGATCATAAAAAAAACTGATCTTTTCAAATTCTTTGGCTATTTCTCTGCAAGACACTACTTGTTACCCTTCTGAAATCCAAATTGAAATTACTGACCTGTTGCATTGGTAATCAAATATAAGAGCTTACTTCAACAGAAAGTCATTCAAGTCATATAGAAATTTGGAAATTTGTACCAACAAAAATTTTTTCATATAACACACTTCAGCCGTCTGATGCTGTTGTAGATTTGGTTCAAAACACGCTTCTAAACATTTTTTTTTTTTTTTAATGAATGCAGAAAAATCTAAATACCGTTGAATATTAATTGAAAGTACTTAAAATACTTAAACTTCCTTGGATTCTCAAGAACTAATCCTTAAATTAAAGACTTGGTAAAAAAGATATAGACTCATAAAGCACATTAAGTACAGCCTGTTTAATTTTTAGAATAGAATGCTTAATGCTATTTGTTTTCTTTTTTAAGCATAAGCCAACTAACAGAACTTATAAAAGAGTGTTTATTAAGGATAACTCTTAAGTTCGGACTTGTTTTATCCTTATTATTATTCAGATTTCAATAGCTCAGATTTACGAGAAAAAATGTTTCATTTGAGGAAGAATTACATAGTCAGCCAACATAAAATCTATTTTTAACTTTTCAAAAATTTTCAGTTTGTTGGAAAAATACATGGTGGCACGCTGAGCTTTTTCTCTCCAAATAGTGGTACTTTCCCTAAAAAGGTTGGCCACCCTTGATATATATTATAGAGGCATGAAAAAGTCCAAATATTTAGGTTCGTACTCTACTTATTTTCTGAGATACATTACCTGAAAGTTTGTTTGCCACGTCAAAATGTTAAAAAAGTGATGTTATTTAATCATTTTTTATAAAAAATTGTACTCATGCAATACAATAGTGTTAGATCTCTATGGAAATTAGTTACTCCAGGCCTCCAGGCATTCAGAAAAAAAAATACTAGAACGTTCATAATGAAAATTGTTAAGGTACAGGGCTCTTTGAAGTTGTCATCACAAAAACTCGATTTTGCTAAAATTGAGGAATTTATTCCAAAAAAAGGAAGACATAACCAAAGGTTTACTCACTTTCTGGTAGTGTACATCAGATGTTTACTATAAATGGTTACACAATGCATAACTTGGGGTTTCTCACTCCTTCTTGGAAATATTTAAGCTTAAAGATAAGCCATAAGGCAAAAACATGCGTTTTTGGCCATCTTGGCAGCCATTTTTCTCATAAAGGGGGAGCAGTAGAAACTTTATTTTTTTTAAACAAGCCCAGTGGCGGCGCCAGCTATGGGGCAGGGGGGGGCAATTGCCCCCCCGTCGGAAACGTCTTGCCCCCCCATCGGGGAAAATTTCTAACTTCGTCGGGAAAATCCGACGATCAAATTTTCCGACAGAAATCTGAGTGCCGAAAATCTTTCGATCCCGACGGATCAGCAAACTGCTTTCAATAAAATAATTCAATCAAAAAAACCGTTTTTTTCTCTAAAATATTCTCATTATTTATTTTTACGTAAGTTCTGCTGGAGAAAGTTATTTTTGTTCAGGTTGAAAAGGACAAATCTTCCTCTTTTTTTTCGTACCAGCTGTCCTTACCCAGCAAATCGCCAGCAGCATGGCAAACGGACATTCATTGTCTGTCACTTTCTGAGAATCTGATAATCATCGACACGTGTTTATCTCCAGGGCCTTTGCCAGGCCACCCTCTGAGGAGGAGCGATACTTCAGACTCGGGGTAGTAAAGAATAGTCTGTGAAGAAACGAAGCATACCCTAGGCCACAGTTCAAATTCGCCCTTCGCACCGTCACGTCATGGTGAAAGAATCCTAAAAAATCTTAACCAAAATCTAAACGAATTGAAATTTATTAGAACAGAACAGAAGTCATATCCAGAAGTAACTGGGTAAGTGTGTGTTATAAACTTTTGAAATGCTTTTTTTTTAGCAATAGGGGCAGTATGAATTTGATTTTTTTTTTTTTTTTTTTTTGTGTGTTTTCTTTCTTCGTTTCTTTCTTCCTTTCATTTAAAACCGTACACATTTAGATAGCAACAAGTTAAAAATTAAATCTACACGCTTTGTGTTTAGAGGTGAGGAAAAAAAGTATTGATACTTTTTTTTCGCTCATATTTTTCGGGATCCGGCTAGAAGGTCCAAAACCGAAAGGTCCACGAACAGAAGATCCACGTTCAAAAGGTCCGCCAGACAGAAGGTCCAAGGAGCATAAGGTCAAACAGCCAAAAGATCCACGAATAGAAGGTCCATATTTTTGGACAGCGATGGCATAAGGTCCAGATTTCTCAGTGGGTGGACAAAAGGTCCAGATTTTGGGTTTATCTTTTGTCTTCAACTTATTTTGTTAAATATTCAAGTTTTACATGGTAATTACCACCATAATACATGTTTTTTAATATAAAATATCTCTATAGATCCCCTTTCCCCCACTCATGAGATGTAAAGGTAATTTAAACATTAGGTTGCCTTTTTTTTTTTTGTTGAAATGTGTTTTATTGTAAATGTAGCGTGGAGATGACCCCTTATGTGCCAACGGGTTTGCGCGCATTATGCACGTAGTGTATAGCGGGAAAATTTTGGAATCTGCCTTGAGGGCTGATCAATGTATTTCAAGACTTCTTTCTTGTTATTGCTGATTGAGGGATACATGTCAAGGTCATTAGAGGTAGCTGCGTTTAGTGGGGGAGATAATTTTCAGAGGGGTGGTCGGGTGGTGATGTCGGAAGGAAGAAGACGAGTTTTTTTCGTTGTTTTTGTTTTTCTGTTATAAAAACAGCGGCTGGTTTTTGTTTGTTTGTTTGTTTTTTTAATCGTCGCCACAGTTGCTGTTATTCTAAAGGATTTGTTTTTTTTTATTACTGCTAATTTATAATTAATCATAAAAACATAAAACAATTAATATTATTATTAGTATTTTTTTGTAAATAATATTGCTAACACCATTATTATTATTCTTATCGTGCGTTTTTAGAGTATATTTCTCAGTCTTTCAGTGTTTTTACTATTAGTTTTTATTATAAGTGCAGTTTTTATTATAAGCAGCTAATTTTTCATGCAGACCAAAGGAAAATATTCCCAATGTAAAATTTTGCTACTTAATAAATTAAAAAACAAGGAAAATTTATTAAAAATAAATGAATAAATAAACAAATCTTTTATCCAAGAAAGCCACACGAGAGATTAAGAGAAAGATACAGTTTTGATTACTTATTCCTTTACATTCAAACGAAACTAAATAAAAAAAAATCTCCAACATAATGGTCTCCTATACTGCAAGCAGACTAGTTTATAAGATAATTCTTTTTATTTATTAAGTTCAATTACTCTTCATTTGTTTTTCATTTCCTTTATCATTTAATATTTTTGTTTTGTGTATCTCTGAAATTCTTTCGAAAAATAAAATTGTAAATGTACGTACATCTTTATCCTTTTGTTTAGTTTCAATTCTGATTGTAAACCCCCGACGCAACAAGGAAGGGGGTTAACGTGTATAAAGTTGACGTATCTGTGTATTTGTCGATCTGTCTGTGGCACTCTACAGGCTGATCGGATGGACCGTTTCGAAAAAAATATTTTTTGAAAGGAGAGTGTTCTCAGCTAGATCGCGTTTTTGAATGACATTAACACATTAATGCCTAGCGTCCCTTTTTAAGGACGGTCCAAAATAGGGTCTGAATTTCCCCAAAATGAGCAAAGCTCACACTTCTTGCATTGAAAAAGAGGCTCCTTGTAGCCCCGAAACACGTGTCTGCAATATACCTGTATATTTGTGCATTTTAAACGTTGGATTTAAACTTCACAAATTATTGTGTTCAATTAGTACCTTGGTATTGTTTCAATTCGTTATTAACAGATTGCAGCACATAACCATTGTAAAGTGTGTTCTGTAGCAGTTTTAATATGATCTTTATCAAAAATGACATCGTTCACAATCTCAAGAAAAAAAGCGAAGTTTTCAAAGTTATTCCCAGTTTATGTTAATTGCTGATTTTATTTCTTCTTATAAAATGTCTTTTAAATATTATATCGTAGGCAGAAAAAAAAATTTGGTAAAAAAGTATGTACCCTCTGGGGTCTATCGTAACTTTTAAGGGACGATTTTTCTTTCCTCAATAAAGAAATTATTTTTTACGTAATATTTTTTTTATTATTTTTCCTGTCCATTAAACACTGTTTGTAACCAGTATACAAAATATCTTTGGAAAAAAAATGTCAGGCATTAATGGGTTAATTAACGAAGATATTAATTAAAAACCTTTAAATGGTTTTTCACGATTTTTGAAGAGAGAAAAAAAAACAAGAGAAAAGTAAAACAACAGTATCAAAATGAAAAAAAAATTCTGCATCTGATAGAATGTGTTTGAAACTTCCATGTTATTTAGAATTCGAATGCTAACGTTTTTTTAGAAAATGCGGCTAAACCTTAAATTTACGCAATTAGAAGCCGATGTCATTGTTGGCCCACGAAGAAAGAAAACTCAATGATTTAAAATGTTTTTCTGTTGCCATTTTATATTTGTTAACAATTAAAATACTTGTAGTTGATTTTAGTATGAGGTTTTAAAAGAATATTCAATTTTCCCTCTTTATTCTGGTTTTGCCGACTAGCAAATTTACTAATAAGGATCATCGTTCCTTTTCCGCGTTTACCTGGTCCTCTTGAAAACAACTGAATGTATTTAAATTTAAAATGTTTTTTGATCAGTGTAGTTCGTTTTAATATGAGGTCGGCAATCAGGGTCTGGGGTTTTTTAATTTTTTTAATTTAATCCTAATACTTGTACTGTTTTGTTTTGGGTTTATGGTCAGAATGATTACCTTTTATGCGAATGCACCATAAAAAATTAAAACACTGGAGAACGGGGGGGGGGGGGGACTTTTAATTTTTAAATTATACCTGTGCCCCCCTGTCGGGCAAGCTTGCCCCCCTGTCGGGCATTTCCTAGCGCCACCTCTGAACAAGCCACTGATATGTTAGCTATTCACAGGAAAAGAGTTTACTTTTGGTTATTTCTTGCATTAAGAGATATCCTGCTGACAGTATATGCATGTTTTTCGAAACGACCATATGCTTTTGTTCCCCCTCTCATGGACGTAAAATTAATTAAACCAAAAAATAATGATATATTTATTAATAGCTGTCTACCCAATATGTCATGAAATTTAATTTATTAACCCTTCACTGCACGATTTTTTATATTTTCATGAAAAAAATCATATGTTACCTTTTAATAGCCCTCAGTTCAGGAAAAATGAAGAAAAAAATTAATCTGAAAAATTTGCACCAAAAATGATGTTTTATCTGTTTGTTCCACATATGGCGCAAAGCACATAGTATATGCTTATACCGATACGTGTAATAATCAACAATGTGTTTTGTGCCATAAGTGGAACAAAAAAATTTTGCCACTAAGTTACTAAGTACAGCATATATATTTAAACATTTTGACAACAAAGGAAATAATGATTAAGCACACTTCTTACTGTAATGCAGACACTCTATTTTTCAAAAGCAAGAACGGTAATACCTAGACTAGTGCAACTAACTATTGCATAAAAATCATACTAAACTGTTATAGCAATGTTTCAGAAAGGGCACAAAGCTCAGCTTAACTGCATTTAAATATCATAGGAATATATGAGGGTTTTTTTGGTTTGTGCCAGATCAGGCACACCATGCAGTGAAGGGTTAAACACTGAAGAATAAATTAGATATTTGATGAAAGCAAGAATTAGAATTTCTGAGCGTTATGCATTTATAATTATAAAGTACTAAAGAATTTCTTGAAAAATAAATTAAAATAAAGGAGCTTCGAATATTTATCTCATAAGCAATACCGAATCTTGTGATTGGCTATAAACAGTTCCTGATTGGCTATAAATAGGAGGATACCCTTGTTCTTTGTTGCAGCATTATTTTGTAGAAAATAGAATGTATGCTTTATAGTACACTGCGATGCAAAAGTTTAGACAAAATGCAAATATGTGAATAAAAAGAAAACTATTCAACGAAATGCTTTCAAATTTCTACTGCAGGTACACAATATGGTCCCAAATACGTGTCTGGAGTTCTTATGACTATAACTGGAATCAAATTTTGGATATTAAAAACGATGGTTTTTTACATTGTTGCAAAAGTTTAGACAATAGTCAGATTTTATGCAAATATCCCTTGAAATGTGATTGGTGGAGGAAATGCGGGACTATATTATTCATTTATAAAGTGCAGAGATCGCTGAATAAATAATCAAAATCTCAAAAGCTCTTTAGTTCTCGTGTAAAGAAGATGAGAAAGTTTGGAAGCCGAAATTTGAAAATGAACCTACTTTATTAATTTTTTGTCTTTTAAATCGGCTCTAGTATGGTAGTATATTGTTTTTTCACTTTGAGGAGAGCAAATTCAGACATGCGTATCGATCAAAAAGTCCAAGAAAAATTATATTTCTTAAGGATGAAGGAAATGAAAAAACGGCTCAGACTGACGATTCTCCCTTAGTCCTACAAAACTTCAACTTGGGTCAAAAACAGCACGTGATAGCATAAGTAGATGAGCAACTGAATCGGAATGCATAAAAAAAAAAACAAAAAACAAAGAATTGTGCCTGAGCCTTTTCGGACAGAGTGTCCCAAATAGGCCAGATTTTATTGGTAAAAGCAGCACAGCATATGATCATTGGATATTTCTCAAGTCCCGCGAAAAGAATTATAATCCATCTAGGCCATCCCAATTTTAATAATTTTTATCAAAGAAAGTACCATTCATTTTTTAGTCACGATGATACATATGCTGCTTTTCACATTAAAATCTGGCTTATTTGGGACACTCTGTCCGAAAAAGCTCAGGCACAATTCTTTGTTTTTTTTTATGCATTCCGATTTAGTTGTTCCTCTACTTATGCTGTCACGTGCTGTTTTTGACCCAAGTTGAAGTTTTGTAGGATTAAGGGGCGAATCGTCAGTCTGAGCCGTTTTTTCAAATCCTTCATCCTTAAGAAATATAATTTTTCTTGGACTTTCTGATCGATACGCATGTCGGAATTTGCTCTCCACAAAGTAAAAAACAATGTACTATCATACTAGAGCCGATTTAAAAGACAAAAAATTAATGAAGTAGGTTTATTTTCAAATTTCGGCTTCCAAATTTTCTCATCTTCTTTACATGAGAACTAAAGAGCTTTTGAGATTTTGATTATTTATTCAGCAATCTCTGCACTTTATAAATGAATAATATAGTCCCGCATTTCCTCCACCAATCACATTTCAAGGGGTATTTGCATAAAATCTGACTATTGTCTAAACATTTGCAACAATGTAAAAAAATGTCTTTTGCAATATCCAAAATTTGATTCCAGTTTTTGTTTTAAGAACTCCAGACACGTGTTTGGGACCATATTGTGTACCTGCAATAGAAATTTGAACGCATTCCCTTGAATAGTTTCCCTTTTTATCACATATTTGCTTTTTGTCTAAACTTTTGCATCGCAGTGTATCTGTGAACTAGTATTTTAGTGAGTAAACTTATTCTTGTCAGTTCTTATCAGTGCTCAGCACATGTCAGTTTTGTAAAGATCAGTATGGGAATAAATTAGTTGCACTAATTTTAATTCTTCAAGCATTGCTTTATATTAAATTATTTATTTAATTATTTAGTAAATATTTCACTGTTAATAAGGTAAAAAGGAATTCGATGCTGAAATTAATAGCTCTTTATCAACATGCACAGTTAGTAGCCCATCAAATGAAATTTGTCATGAAATATCCCACATCAAACGAAAAGACCTCATTTATTTTCCTGATATTCATGCGATATTCAAGTAATTCTGCAATAAAAAACAGGAATATCCCAACCACAAGATTGGGTGAATGCATAATGCTCAGGCATCAGAGAAATATAATTCAACCGCGACGAGATGGCCGGTGTCAATCAAATGAGAAAACGAGTCCATTCCTTTAAATAGGTAGAATTTCAACCCATTCAAATTCCCCCATCAATTGTGAATCCCATTCCTCAATTTTCATCTGCGTATCACCCCTTCCCAAAAAATGGACAATCCTGAAAAAAGGAGGAGTCATAGGCCATCTCTGCGAAATTGAATTATACTATTTCTTGTTTTCATCAATTACACAGGCCAACGATGAAAAAACTTTTTTAATGAAAATACCTTATTCTTATGTTGTTTAGGTAGCTGAATCCAAATATGATGCTTAAAAAGTTGTATCACCCACCATTTATTCACATTTTATAGTTACATTCATGAAATAAAGAAACATTTTTAGAATTTAACAGCTTTTTCATAGTTAAGATAACATGAAAAAATAGGTCTAATGAACAAAGATGATGTTGGCAGCACTGCTGAAACACATGCTACAACATGATGGGGGATTACTGTTGGTCACTTCACCGGGAAGTTCAGCAAGCTATTCATCGCAGGAAAAGCTACACAAGAAGCTTCAAGGAAAAAAGGGAAAGAAAATATAAAGCAATTCCAGTTGACAAGTGAACCTTGTATCATCACATAAAATTACTATTCCAAGTATTTTACTGTAAATACAAACCATTTTTACGATTCTACAGTGTTTCATTGATTTCCCTATATACTGTAAATGGGTATTAGACTATATAATAAAATACATTTTGCTTTAAAACTAAGGGTGATACATAAAAACTACAAGCAGATTTGGATTCAGCACATAAAAATCTATCAAGATCAGCTATTAAAATTAAAAAAGTTTTCAAAAAGGTTTTTTTTGTTGGCCTGTGTTATCTATAATTTATTGTTAAATGATTTAATAAATTAAATTTCATAACATATTGAGTAGATAATACAGCTATTAATAAATATATCGCTATTTGTTGGTTTAAATAATTTTAAGTCCATGAGAGGGGGAACAAAAGCATATAAGTTACAGTTGACTAAGTTTTTATTTGTATTCAAGCTTTTATTTTCTTAACTATTGGCAATTCATTTTGAGCATTTTTGCCATTGTAAGTATGTACCTAGGACGAATGGTTGCGAAAATAAAGGTCATGTAAGTTAAAACGGAACATCCTGCATACGCCGCTAACTCTAACTAAAGTAAGACTGTAGGGGAACACAGAGTGCAGCAATTTTTTGGGAAAACACTGGCATATTTTCAAACACTATCCAATGATTTACTATGAAAGTAAAGCAATTTTTAAAATATTTCTGCAGAAGTTGCAGCCTCACCTCATCTTTTAAAAAGCAAACCTCAAGAGTGGGCTAACCAGAAAAAAAATGTGATCACAATAGACCCATTTGGGGATCCGTAGCATTGAATTTTTGGGCAATGTTGATGGCACAGTACTTTTATTCAATGTAATGACGTTTCGTTGATTTAATTCTTTGCTTTGACGCCATAAGATTTTCATATTATAGCAAGACTATGATAAATTTATCCACTCGTAAAAAGTAAAAATCAAAGCAATATTTATAGCTCAACTCTTAGCTAGGGATAGAACAAGTAATACCCGGTTAAAAATAGTATACTAGGGTCATCATGGGCGTGGTCAGGTTTATGGAGGAACAAATACAGGCACTACGAGATGGTGTGTTTTAGTTGCCTCCCTCCCCCTCCCCGGACGACAGAGCTAGATTTTGCATTTTTCCAAGGCGGGCCAAAGACTTGAAACTGCTGCCGTTACCCGTCTATTAAGTTCTAATTCTATTTCAAACAAGAAGTTCTGTCAAGAACTAAACGAGCCTACTTTCCCGTACATCGACATCGGCATTCTCGCATCTGATCATTATTCTCTTGATTATCTGAGACTGAAAATTATGTCAAACATACCTTTTTAGCACTTAGAGCTGATTTCGAAAAGCAAAATATGCCCCTCTCATCAGATGAAATAGACACGTAAAAAGTAATTCTGTACCTCAGAACCAGACTAACGTAAGTCCATTTTCGTCATTTTTCGGTAGAGGGGAAAAACGATTGTCGAATACATCGTTTTTCCCCTCTACTGAAAAATGACGAAAATGGACTTACGTTAGTCTGGTTCTGAGGTACAGAATTAACGAATAAATAAAATTTTGTCACACCTTTTAAAGAGTGTAACTGTTACAGTTCCTCCGTAGAAAAAATCCTCCATCCTTTTCAAAAAAAAAAAAAAAAAAATAATAATAATAATAATAATTAAAATAAATAAATAAATAAAAGTACAAAGATCATCAAAACACATTTTATCAAAGAAAGAAAAAAAAAGAAAAAGAAAAAAAAAATCGTTCGTTAATAAAATGTCCGGAATTTCACTTTTAATCCGTTGCCAGTTGTTAAATATAAATAAAGAATAAAATGTTCTCGTGAATGAAAAATTTTTGTTACGAAAAAAAATCGTCTGCAAGAAAAAAAAATAAATAATAATAATAATAATAAATAAAATAAAACAAATGAATAAATAAACAAAAAATCGTCTGCACGTTCAGTCATTTTTTTTCTGAGCCTGCATTTCCGCCATGTTCGCGGAGTCGGAGTCGGAATCAGAGTCCTCACAGAAGATTACTTAGAAAAGTACTTTACAAACATTATTTATCAAAACCATTTTCTTACAAAGTTAATTTGAAGGAAATCCGACTTTAAGTTCAGGATCAACATTCAACTTAAATTCCCCGTAGACGCTAATGTAATTTTTTTTTTCTGAACGGTTCACTATTGAACGAAAAAATGGTTTGAATCAAAAAGCAAAATATGGGAATGTATGGGAAAGTCTCTCCGAGATCTTTCAAACAAAAAAAAGTTTATTCCATTCGGACGGTTCACTCAAAAGTTATTAGGTGGGGAAAGGTTGCATAAAAGGTTCAATGTTGAACGAAAAATTGTTCAAATCGGAAATGTAGATACGGGAATGAAGTATTCTTGATGAGATATTTCGAACGAAAAAAAGTTTGTTCAAATCGGATTGTTCACTCAAAAGTTAGCATCGCGGGATAGGTTGTTTGAACGGTTCAAAGTTGAACCAAAAATTGTTCAAATCGAAAAATCAAATATGGGAATGAGCAGTACTCGCCGAGATCTTTCGAACAAAAAAAAGTTTATTCAATTCGGACGGTTCACTCAAAAGTTATTAGGTGGGGAAAGGTTGCCTGAACGGTTCAATGTTGAACCAAAAATGTTTAAATTGAAAATTTAAATACGGTAATAAAGTATCCTTGCCGAGATGCTTCGAACAAAACAAAGTTTGTTTAAATCGGACTGTTCATTCAAAAGTTATTAGGGGTGACAGCTTGTTTGAACGGTTCAATATTGAACGAAACATTGTTCAAATCGAAAATGTAGATACGGGAATGAAGTATCCTTGAAAAGATCTTTCGAACAAAAAAAAGTTTGTTCAAATCGGACTGTTCATTCAAAAGTTAGCATCGCGGGACAGGTTGTTTGAACGGTTCAAAGTTGAACCAAAAATTGTTCAAATCGAAAAATCAGATATGGGAATGAGCTGTACTCGCCGAGATCTTTTCAACAAAAAAAAGTTTGTCCAAATCGGAATGTTCATTCAAAAGTTATTAGGAGGGACAGACAGACCGACCGACAGACCGACCGACCGACGCACAAATTCCCCATCTCAATGCCCTACTTTCAAATTTTTAATTTTTCGATATTCATTTTACCTTTTTATTTTTTTAACTTGGCGGTATTTTCCGGACTTGGCGATATTTTTTTAACTTGGCGATATTTTTTGGACTTGGCTATATTTTTAGATGCATTAAGCTACTTTTAATACTTTTTTCGTCTTTCTTTTATTTTTAACGGGAAAGTAGGTTAAAAAGGGTGAATATGTATTAATCCAAAGACAAATTCAATACTGTGGTGAGACATGCTTTACTTGTAATTTTTATTGCTTTGAAAGAAAAATAGATACCAAAAGTTACGAAAGTCTTACAATTTTAGGATCGTTAATGGCATCATAGAAAGAACTCGGTAGAGAGGAGGGGCTTCTTACCGGATATCTAAAAGAGGGGAGGGGGAATGGGTTTCTTTCCCCAAATTAGTAAAAAGCAAAAAGTTTAGTTTATTTTTAGTGAAGTCAAAAATTTGATCTTCTGAACGGACTTTTCTGAAACTGAATCTTCAAAAACGCAACTTAAGGCTGTGGTCGGTGATTGGTGGAATTACAGAACGCGGAAGATTCAAGGGCACTCTCTGGAAAATTTTCGGAACTGAAATTCTAAAGAATTATTTTTTGAGAACTTTGATGACGTTAGAAGAAATTTTAGAATCCATCAGTAGCTATTCCCAGGAATACTTGAACATTCAAGTTTTAGACTCGTGATGTGACAATATTATAGGCTATATTCGGCGAGCTGTCGCGTTTTGGTAATTTTTCTCGGAGCAATTATTTGCTGCACGTGAATTTGGTAAAGCTTGGCATTGTTCCAAAACTTTTTTCTGGTAACCCTAGCTCCGCAACAATGAAAGTGGAAAGTAAAAGTTTATGAATTGGATCCAAAGTGGTTGAACCAAGGAGGGTTGAACTTAAGCTTGATGCGTCGGCCTGTCTATTGTGGCTCTTCCTCGGAAATTGCTTGAAATGTATGTACTAAAAATGTATTTTTTGTCTTTGGTCAGGGGCGTTAAAAGAGCACTCACCCTGAAGATTTGCCGACATATTGAGGCTCAAGAATCACTCTTAAGCTACCTTTGGTGATGTTAGAGGAAAGGGTTCAGATTTGATGTTCCCAAAACGTGAAAACATTACTACAGTCCAACCTCGTTAATTTGAACACGCTTAAAAAGAATTATTGAAATGAAACTACTTCTCCGATCCCCGTCCTCCTGTTTGATGTTTATAGTTCGTCGAGTTAGACGAACTGCGGTGAAGATGAATTGATTTTAAATTTCTCTTGGACTTCGTTTTATCGAATTTAAATTGAATCTTTAAGCTATCTTCGGTGACGTTACACAAAGGAAACGGGAGAAGAAGGGGCAGGGAGGGTCTGCACCAGCAAATAGCTTGCAGGCCTCCAAATAACCACTTTTGTATGCTTTTTTGGTAAGGTGAGATAGAGAAGCAGTTTTTCTTACAGGCTTTCCTCCAGAAATGTTTTGAAATTGAAAACCTTAAAATGCAATCTTAAATTTTCTTTAATGAAATTTGAAAAGAGCTTGGGGGGGGGGGGGGGACTCAAATATTCCCCTCTGGTGAGGACGCAAATAGTGGACAACTTAGATTACCTTCAGGGGAAAGATTTGTCTGCTTATTTCACTGTTAAAAGAGTTTACAGCTGAAGTTGTCATTATTTGTGCACCCCCCCCCCCATCCATTTTTTCTTCTCTTCTCTGCTTAAAATCAATAATGGCTGTAGGTAATTTTTGCAAAATGTGCAAGAACTTTAGAAACAACACAAGTTTCAAGAGAAATAAGTTTCAACAATAATCAATTTATGTATTGTTATGTGCTTACTTTTCAGCCTGTTTCATTTATTTATTTAACTGCACAAATTTATTAACCTGGTGTAATTAGCAATTTCAGAGTGAATTAACTTTGTTATCAGATAGGCCGCTATAGGGCCACTATATAGACAGACCGAGGGATCAAGCTAAAGTTCAATCACTTTATATACAATTTACTAGCCGGGTACCCGGCCCTGCCCGGGTTTCTGTGGGTGTAGGGTGGTTTAGTGAAACTCATTCATAAATTTCCCAACACTAAAGTGCATATCTATAAACATAATGGCTACTTCTGTAAACAATGGCTATGTTATGGATAAACTATAAAAAAAACAATGCAAGCTAAAAAAAAATAGCAAGCTACAAATAATGTTTGAGTAAATAGGAAATGTTATAAGCCTCGTATATTAAAATAAATATATATTTACAGTATCAATCGCACTGAAATTAACCATTTCCAAATATTGCTCGTTAAATAAGTCCCATTATTAGTTTCTATCCTCGTGACAACATTGGTGAGGTGAAAATATCTTATGTACCAAATTTAGAAATTTTTAACACTTTCTATTCTCTAACTATTGCCAAAATCAATTTTTTTTATTTCACCCGTTAGCGATTGTAGGCTCAGATAAATATAAAAATCCTTAGAAGGCAATAAATTCCATACTTACTCCAGAGAAGCCTTGGTTCAAAATTTTCAATATGATTACAATCAATATTGTTGCTGCATGGCACCAAATTTTTGCAACAATGGGTTGAAAATTTAATCATTTAATGGGGAAATGACATAAAATGAACTGTTTTCCATAATAACTTTTTTAAACTCAGCTTTTTGGAAATAAATTATAGCTTATCCTGCTCCCTTTTA
>JAXGGA010005798.1:0-75030 GCA_038373865.1 Uloborus plumipes
TATTCTTAATAGTCGCAAAAGTAATTAGTGTGTTTTCCATTTTGCTTTTAGACATTAGGTCTTGATTTTTTCAACATACTTGTGAATGATTCTGCATGCAAGAGAAAATATTGCTGAAAGAAAAGGTAAGTAATCTTTGTAATTTAGTGTTAATTTGTTTTTATACAGGGTGTCCACTCCAATCGTGGACCAATAGCTAATTTCTAAACCGTTAGAGATAAGCATATAGTTTATTTAGGAAAAAATCTCCAAATTACGAAAGGAATTTTGGGTCGATTTAATGTTTTTCAAAAAATCAAATTTTGAAAGAGTTACGAAATTTAAATTTTTATACAGCCCCCCAGTCCTATCAATCATATTTAGTAAAACATTCTTGACACTGTAACGTTTAAAACTAAAAAAAAATCACTCTTCTACCACAAAAATTGACCGAGTTATGACGTTTTGAAAAATCAAGATTCTGCATTATTTCATGACGTCATCGAGCGATCGCTTAAGGGACCGTATGCGAAATCCTTCAAAATCTTGATTTTTCAAAACGTCATAACTCGGTCAATTTTTGTGGTACAAGAGTGATTTTTTTTAGTTTTAAACGTTACACTGTCAAGAATGTTTTACTAAATATGATTGATAGGACTGGGGGGCTGTATAAAAATTTAAATTTCGTAACTCTTTCAAAATTTGATTTTTTGAAAAACATTGAATAGACCCAAAATTCCTTTCGTAATTTGGAGATTTTTTCCTAAATAAACTATATGCTTATCTCTAACGGTTTAGAAATTAGCTATTGGTCCACGATTGGAGTGGACACCCTGTATAATATTATTTCAAAATTCTTAAAACAGTGTTTAAACATTAAAAATGTGTTCTTTAACTATTTTAATGTGTGAGTTTCAGCTTCGACTCTTCAATCGCCCTCGTGGTCATGAAGATTTCTTAAGAATGAGAAGAGGCACAAGAGGCAGAAATAGAGAGGATGTTGAAAAAACCAAGGTAATTTTTTTTTAATTCTCTCATTAGCATTTCTTTCTATTCTAAATAGTCGCAAAAGTAATTAGTGTGTTTTCCATTTTGCTTTTAGACATTAGGTCTTGATTTTTTCAACATCCTTGTGAATGATTCTGCATGCAAGAGAAAATATTGCTGAAAGAAAATGTAAGTAATCTTTGCAATGTAGTGTTGATTTGTTTTTATATAATATTATTTCAAAATTCTTAAAACAGTGTTACTGGTTAAACATTAAAAATGTGTTCTTTAACTATTTTAATGTGTGAGTTTCAGCTTCGACTCTTCAATCGCCCTCGTGGTCATGAAGATTTCTTAAGAATGAAAAGAGGCACAAGAAGCAGGAATAGAGATAATGTTGAAAAAACCAAGGTAATTTTTTTTTAATTCTCTCACTAGCATTTCTTTCTATTCTAAATAGTCGCAAAAGTAATTAGTGTGTTTTCCATTTTGCTTTTAGACATTAGGTCTTGATTTTTTCAACATACTTGTGAATGATTCTGCATGCAAGAGAAAATATTGCTGAAAGAAAAGGTAAGTAATCTTTGTAATTTAGTGTTAATTTGTTTTTATATAATATTATTTCAAAATTCTTAAAACAGTGTTACTAGTTCAAACATTAAAAACGTGTTCTTTAACTATTTTAATGTGTGAGTTTCAGCTTCGACTCTTCAATCGCCCTCGTGGTCATGAAGATTTCTTAAGAATGAGAAGAGGCACAAGAGGCAGAAATAGAGAGGATGTTAAAAAAACCAAGGTAATTTTTTTTTAATTCTCTCACTAGCATTTCTTTCGATTCTAAATAGTCGCAAAAGTAATTAGTGTGCTTTTCATTTTGCTTTTAGACATCAGGTCTTGACTTTTTCAACATACTTGTGAATCATTCTGCATGCCAGAGAAAATATTGCTGAAAGAAAAGTTAAGTAAACTTTGTAATATAGTGTTAATTTGTTTTTATATAATATTATTTCAAAATTCTTAAAACAGTGTTCACTGAGTTAAACATTAAAAATGTGTTTTTTAATTATTTTACTATGCTAGTTTCAGCTTCGACTCTTCAATCGCCCCCGTGTTCATGAAGATTTCTTAAGAATGAGAGGAGGCAGAAGAGGCAGGAAATGAGAGAATGTTGAAAAAACAAAGGTAAGTATTTTTTTTTAATTATCTGACTAGCATTTCTTTTTACTTTACGTACTCGCAAAAAGTAATTAGTGTGTTTTCCATTTTGCTTTTCGGCATTAGGTCTTGACTTTTTCGACATACTTGTGAATGATTCTGCATGCAAGATAAAATATTGCTGAGGAAAAGGCAAGTGGTCTTTGTAAAATACTATAAAATTGCTTTTGCTATTAAATTGTTTTAAAATTTTAAAAACACTATTAATGGGTTAATTATTAAAAATTTATCCTTGAAAAATTTTCCTTTAGATTTTAGGTTTAGAATCTTTAATCTTCCTCGTGGTTATAAAGACAACCGAAAATGGAGAGAATGCATAAAACAGGCAAATAGAAAATGTTCAAAAAACCAACGTAAGTTTTTTTTTAGCTCTTTCTCAAACATTCCTTCTTACTCAAAGTACTTGCATAAATTAATTAGTATTAAAAATTAGTATTAAGAAGGTTCGGCAAAACAGAGAACGTTGAAATAGCATAAGGTAGATTGTGCAGTGCACAAAAAAAAATTGTTGTTTTTACAGTATAATACGGCTAAGTTTATAGCAATTTTACAGTAATAAACTGTAAAATCGCGAGTTTTACAGTAATAAACTGCAAAATATTAGTTTTACAGTTTTTTAATATGCATTTTACAATTTTAAACTGAAAACTCTGCTTTTAGTATAATACTGTAAAAAAGTTTATTTTTTGCAGTGGGGAAGACGCCGTAGTTTTTGACTTCATTTTTTATAAAATAGGCACTGGCTTTATTTTTAACTATTCAATTTATCCACAAAATACGGACTTTTGTGATTGGTCATAAAATAAGTTTCTATTTGAAAAACAAAGTTTGCCACCGAAAAGTAGTGATTGCAAAACCCTTCCATTTCGGAATTTTCTCCATACCGTTTTGGAAGATGCCGTAAAGCAAATTATTGCTGGGGGGGGGGGAGGAGATGCCGTACAAGATATTTTCCCGCCAACTGCTGTTTAAATGCTTTTCATCGAATCACATTTTTCCGTTTAGTTTTTTAGGTCTACGTTTCGAGTACGATTCCCGTTTTATTTAGGGCGTGTCGAATAGCTACGGCGTCTTCCCCAAAAGAAAATGCAGCGTCTTAGCCAGAACATTTAACACTGTTTCGGGTACTCATCAAAGTGGTAAAAATGACAAAACACTATAAAACAACCATCAAACCTACAGTAAATCAAAACGAATAGATGTGTATATTCTCAATGTTCATTCTCCTTCTTGGTTAAAAGAATATCCCGCTTAATATAATCCAGTTTTCAAGAACCCAAAACATTATAATACATTATTTTGATCTCGGATAATGGAATATCCCGCTTCTTGGAATACTTTTTCGGAGCAAAATGGCTTTTCCATTAAGCGGGCTCGACTGTATTTACATGCACAACTCTATTACTTTGTACGTTTAAGGGGTTACAGTACCTCAAAAATGACCAAACGACCAAAAATTTTTTTATTGCTTATTTCACTTAATAAAAGTTATTTAAAACACTCGAAAAAAATAGCATTGATTTAGCTCAATTATTTAAAAAGTTATGAATGACTTCAGGGGATGCACGCTATGTGTTCTAATGGAAAAGCAAAACTTTAAAGCGCTTTTCTCGATGATCAGTTTTCAGTGTTTTCATGTTACTGGAAACGCTAAGGAATTTTTTCTATTAAAGATCCAACTTTAAAGCAATATTATTTGCCTTCGGGATAATATATTTAACAAAACTGTGCATTGAATAAGCATTTCATAAATTACTAAAATTTTTAGAGCTTGTTAAACCTTTAAAAACAAAATTTTCTAATAATTTTTTACATAATAGGTCACAAAATATTTTCAAATCAATGTATAAAAAATGAATGCACAGATTTTTAGAGGTAATTCTTGTCATCATTTAGCAAAAAGAAATTTTGAAATAAGTGCAAAATCAAAAAAGCCTTAGGGTTTTTAGAAAATTGAAATTTTCTTACATTTTTCAAATTTTCTAAAAATTTGAGCAAAATTTTTAATGTTTGAAAATAAATTATTGATTGTTAAATAAGTGCAGAAACAATGGTTTAAAAAAATTACGCTTTTCACGTAAATTGAAGAAAATTGTTAGGAAGGTACTGTAACCCCTTAATTTGTATCATTTGCATAGATATTAACTTTTTGAAAACATTTTTTAAATTATTTTTGTGTATTTCGCGAGACAATCTGAAATGTGGGCTTTGGAGCTTAGAAACAGATGCAAGTTTCATTTTAATCTTTTGCGTCAACTTTGTGTTCTTTTCCAACAAAAAGTATCTTCTTAAATTAAGAGAAAGACAAAAAATTCCTTTTGAAAAAATCCATTTTGTATTGAAATCCATGTTTTTCTTACTTGAAAGGAGAAGCAAATACTACCAGATTCCTTGATTAGGATGTAATTTTGTAGCAGGCATTTTTGTTGAAAATGCAGATAAGCACAAGAAATATGATGGAAATACTTGACCACAATAAATATCTTAAATAAATTGGCTTTTCTTCTTCCTGTAATGAGGACAAAAACATATTTTAGTGGCAAAGCAATGGATAAAATTATCTTTTTGTGTAATTCAAAAAATATCATATAGCTGATGATCTTGTCATGTATGCGCAATATATATTTTTATTTTGTTTGTTTGTTTCAAATGGGGCTGCGTTTAGCTTCTTGCCATTTGCAGACCTAGCGCATTCCCCTAAAACGGCATCCATTCTTTCATGTGTCACCACCATCGGCGGAATACCATTGCCACAGGGATTTTGACGCCCAGTTTCCTCACTAGATGGAGGCACCTGGGCTCTATTCGATGCGAAACTGCACTAGGAATTTAATTTTGCCAAGAGATACTATAAGCCAAACAAGTACTCGAGGGATCTTTTATTTGCCGCATCATCATACGACATGAGCGCTGTCGATTTTCTGCATCATGAAAATCCACCGACTGGAGCCGGGTTCGAACCCGCGCTTTTGGGCGTAAGAGGTCAGCGTCTTAACCACTATACCGCTCTGTCGGCAATATTATTTGACATTTCTATGCGCAATATTATTTGACAGATTTGCTTGATATGGTTTTTGTTGCAATGAAATCTCATTTGACTTGTCAGTGATAGAGCGTTTCTCACTATGACGGGAACTGACTCTTAAATCAGAAACAATTTATGAAAGCTGTTACACTGTAAAAAATGAATGTTGTTTTTACAGTATAATGCAGCTAGTTTTATAGCAATAACCTGTTAAGATTTGTCATTTTACAGTAATAAAATGTAAAATTTCTACTTTTACAGTACTAAACTGCAAAATTGATAATTTTACAGTAATAAACTGTAAAACTGCTAACTTTACTGTTTATTACCGTGTATTTTACAGTTTTAAGCTGGAACCTCTGCTGCCAGTATTACACTGTTGTTTTTACAGAATAATACAGCTAAATTTTACGGCAATAAACTAAAATTGCTAACTTTACAGTAAAAAACTGTAGAATTGCTAGTTTTGCAGTTTATTACTGTGCATTTTACAGTTGTAAATTGGAACCTCGGCTGCCAGTATTATGCTGCAAAAACAACAGTTCATTTTTTGTAGTGTAGCTCATAGTTTCATAAATCATGTGCAGCAGGATCTTTATTTTTTTGTAGAATAACTGCTAGCTCTTAGTAGCAAAAAAAGTAAATTTTGAAGACAAAATATGTTTTGAATTGAGTTAATTCCAAAATTGTACACATGAAGGTATTTGCACTTGAATTAGACTCACGTAAATATACACTCTAAACAAAATAAATACTTTGATCTTTTGCTTTATTGAAAATTAATACTCATTTTTTTTTTAGCTAAGTTTCTCACAAAACGTGTGGAAAGTGGTTTGATGTTATAAATCCATGGTCTATATGTTTAAAAATTAGTTTTATTGACATAATTAGGTAAGCTACGTGAACACAATTCATACCGCAAACTATCTCAAGAAAACAATACATTTTTGTTTTTCAAGTAGCTTTAGGGCAATTCCACGTGACTAACGTTACAATTTGACGTGATTTTACAAAAGTAAATGTTATATATATTAAAGAAATACCATGCCTGATTTAAATAAAGCTGTTGACAGTCATCTGGTATGCAGTGAGAATCTGTGGATGTCAGCATTTTAAATTTCAACAGAAATAAATGGTGTTTCAACCTGAATTTAACAGCGTGACTCACGTTACAAAAAAAAGGAACTCAAGTTTTTTGGGTAATTAAAAACCTAAGATTCCTGCTCTTTCAGAATAATAAAATTTAAAAACTGCTTTTCATGGCACAAAATATGTTTCTAAGTTGTGATATATACGAAAATTAAGTTCATTCTGCAGTCACTAATTAAGTTATTCAATATTTTGAGTGTGACTCACGTTACATAGTTTCGTGACTCACGTTACATCTCCGTTTTAGTCCTTTACTTTACATCTTATTTTGAAAACTTTGTGTAGAGATTTCACCTAAATTCAATTAAAATTAATGCTTAATGGCTTGTTTTCTTTAGTTGATCAGTTTTAAATACAGTAAAACCTCTCCGAGCGGTCACTTTTACAAAGCGGCCACCCCTCTTAACGGCCAATTTTTCGCAGCACGAATTTTTTGTCCCATAGACCTAGGGTTAAAATTCTTCTTAACAGCTGCCATCTAACCCCTCTGAACGGTCACAGAGTGGATTCATCAATTCAATTTTCCAAAACATATGTTTGTCTTTTTTTATACTACTTCCCATATTTTCTCTGTGGCTGCATTGTACTGATTTCAAATTCTCAATTCATACATCTGGAAACTTTTACAGAATATTACACACCATTACATTTCATCTGATACCAATCATAACATTTAATGTTGCATAATGGCTGTAAAATTAGTTGACTGCTGTCAGAAGTAGGCTCTTCAAAGAACTTACTTTTCTCATCCACGACTACTGATGAATAATTAAATTTTAAGCATCTCAAAAGAGAACAAGTGAGATGTTGACCTTGCTTTTTAAAATTTCTCTTATGTTCCAATTTTATATGTATAAAAAAAAATTCTCTCACTCAAGCTAATTTTTTAAATCATTTTTGTTTAGATTTTCTTGGGATAAATAATTTTTTCAGCATGAGTTCAGTGGACATTGAAATCTTCTTTTCAAATGTATATTACATTTACGGATGAGTATTGAGTAACTCACTTATGACTACAGTTTAACTGTGAGGTGAATTAACGGAATTTCTCCTTGTTTTGGCGAGTCTTCCTTAGTGTATTTACATATTTGTGTACTTGTTGAAGCGATATTAAGAAGTTTGAATTTAGCCAAAATTTCCTTTGAAAGTTTCATATGTTTATTTTTCAGCTTATATTGAATTGCTAGAGGCAATATCCTTAGCTTTTCGACTTTTCTCGTTAGACATTCTTTCATCCAGAGACAATGTTTCTGTTTACATGCAATTTACTTCCCTTCTTGCTTCAATTTTTCTCGGCACCTTTTCTGTCATACTGCGGTTACTCGTTAAATATTTTAAAAAATTCTTTTACTGGAATGAAAAACCTTTCTTAGGTACGGAAGAAAAATATGTGCATGCATAAACACATGCTACACATTGGAAAGCTGAGGGCCAAAACAGGGACCCAGTGCACTAATTGAAAGATTATAAAACACTAAAAGAATTAAAATTACGCTATTTATATTTAATTTTATCAGTATTATTAATTATATATAGGTGTGTACAAGTGTTAACCCTCCCTTTAGACCCTAAAATACCATTAGGGCACATTAAATACTTTTAAGAAGTGAATATTAGCTTATATTGGCTGTAACTCACTTTTCGCGTGACTCACGTTACAAAATAAACATCCTTATTTTTTGAATAAAAAAGCAAAAAACTCTAAATTGGCCGATAATTTCTTTTTTGTAATATACATGAGTAGGAGAAACAGGAAAAAAAAATTCATTTATAAGCTATAAAATTTGGAAATATTAAAAAAATTAAGTTTTCGTGACTCACGTTACACAAAATTTAATGGTTTAAAAACTACTTAAAAAAATTATTTTAAGAATAAATTTCAAAATGTACTATTAATAATTGTTTTCTTATCGAATAAATCTGCTAGGAAAAAATACAATTAAATTGTGGAAACATTCTAAACCAATAAAATATGCTCGTTTAAAATTGTGTCTAGCAGAGAGAGATATTCACAAGATTGTGAGCTCATACAACAAGTTCTCTTACAAAAAGAAAATGATTCGACTGAAGTTACCTTATTCTAATTTGTAAACTTCAATCAATATAGAGAACGTACAAAAAAAAAATTAAGACAATTTTTCAACATTTTTTTTTTAACACCGAGTTCCCATGTTGCCTGGAATTGCCCTTTAAATTTTCTGTCAAAGTTTTTTTTAAATCGTCACACACTAATGTTTTGGTTAAAGGAATAAATTTGTGATGCCGACACATGCAGATATCGAAAATACAGAACCCTCCCATTGGTTCATGTGCGTTCAGTGACTTTGATTTACATTTATTGAAACACAAAACTTATTTCTCTTTCCTCTTTGACTATCATAATATAGTCTTCAATGATAATAATTTGGTAAGATTAAAATTAAAAACCGCTAAGTATTTACGAAAAAAATACCTACAGATTTCTTTAGATGATCTTTATCAAATTCATCAGAGAACAATCTCAAATATCTCCCGCAGCGGACTATTTGATCCATTTTTAGCTCGAAGCTAAGCAGCTGATTACCTAAGTAGCAAGAAATTTTAAAATATAATTAAAGGTGATTTTCAGTCAAAATAAATCATACCAGCGAGATTTTAAGAGGGAAACATCCTTTCTAAATTCAGATTCATAGGCAAGAAAAAGCTTCGTTTTTTTTCATATGAAATGACTTTTATGCTAAAATTTAAAAGGCATCTGAAATTTAAGAGGAAGATAAAGTGATTTGGTGGATAAAGCGGAAGATGGTCAGAATTATCATCTTTTTGATAATTAATTGAGTAATTTATTTAATTTTTATTATCATTGTTATTGTTCAACTCCCACGATTGTCGTGAAGATGCTCACTACAAAAAATAAAGTGTTGTTTTTACAGTATAATACTAGCAGCATAGCAGAGGTTCAGTTTAAAACTGCAAAATTAACAGTAAAACTGTAAAATTAGTAATTTTATAGTTAGTTACTGTAAAGCAGCAATTTTACAGTTTATTCCCACAAAATTAGCTGTATTGTACTGTAAAAACAACAGTATAATACTGGTAATAGAGGTTCCAGTTTAAAACTGTAAAATGCACAGTAAAAAACTAAAATTAGCTATTTTACAATTTTCTACTGTAAAGCAGCAATTTTACAGTTTATTAGTAGGAAAATAAATTTTACTGTTCATTACTGTACAATTAGCAATTTTTACAGTTTGTTACGGTAAAATTAGCTGCATTACACTGTAAAAACATCTATTTTTTTACAGTGCTTAGTTCATCAAGCATGTCTTTCACATGGTTTAATGGGACCAGGTAAGGCAATTTTCAACAAAAATTCGATTTTAAATTTTTTGAATCATTAAATAGTTTAAACTTTTATATTTCCAACCATACATCACACTTGTTTATCAAAAAACACTAGCATCAGATTTTTTTGCTCTTTCAAAAGCATTCACCATGTTCATCACAATAATGAAATCTTTAAAGGCGTTTTTCTTGAAACTTGAATCTTTCATGTTCATGCTTCTTTTTTTCAATGTCTACACTAAAAAATGAATGTTGTTTTTAAAGTATAATACATGTTGTTTTTAAAATATAATTTTATAGAATTAAACTGTAAAAATTGCTAATTTTACAGCAATAAACTGTAAAATTTCTACTTTTACAGTACTAAACTGTAAAATTGTTAATTTTACAGTAATAAACTGCAAAATTGCTAATTTTACAGTTTATTACTGTGCATTTTACAGTTTTAAACTGGAACCTCTGCTGCCAGTATTATACTGTTGTTTTTACAGTATAATACAGCTAAATTTTACGGCAATAAACTGAAAATTTCTAACTTTACAGTAAGAAACTGTAAAATTGCTAGTTTTACAGTTTATTACTGTGCATTTTACAGTTTTAAATTGGAACCTCGGCTGCCAGTATTATACTGTAAAAACAACAGTTCATTTTTTGCAGTGTATCCAATTTATAAAGACATTTTTTAATGATGCTTATATTATGCAGTTTTTTTACATTTAAACGCAAGGATTTGATAATAGAGTAACAAATATTTTTATGGAGTCAAAAATCATCAAAAATGCTAATTTAAAAGTGGTTTTGAATAAAATATTAAATATGTACCTTTATTTAAACTTAGGGAGAAAAGGACGAGTTAAAGTATGTTAAACATGTTATTCTAGCATGTATAAAAGTTTTTTAGCTCTATCTTTCAACATTACATAGATACATACATTCCTTTTTATATATAAAGATTTGACAGCATTATGTTCAGCTTTCATAAAAACTATTGAAGTGTACATTACATTCATATAATACACATAATACAGACGTTAGGTTGTCAAATAGTAACTTATTTTGCTTTTATATAAGAAGCTGCAGTCCTGATCTCTCAGGGCCGTGGTAGTTCGATCGGTAAGGCGTCGGACTCGTGACCGGAGGGACCCGGGTTCGATCCCAGCCGATCAAAGATCCACCGTCTTGATTAATGGTGGCTGGAGGACGTTAAAAATGTCGTGGTCACAAAGTCCTCCAAGTGAAACGATACCTCTGGGGGTGCTGGTCCAAGGGTTTGCTCGACCCTTGGTTCTGGTTCAAAAAGAACAGAGTGCTCTTCAGGGCCCTATCCCGGTTAAACCACGAGTTGTGGTAGGTACGGGGGACCCTGGAGTGTATGAAGTACTGATCTCTCACAAAATCCCCTTTTTTTTTTTTTTTTGCAAGAAAATTAATAACTGTAGAACAATAACTTATAGGTAGGATGAATAATTTAATGTCAACAATGTTTGCAAAAATAGAAAAGATTTATAAATAAAGCGTGCAGCATTTTTAAGCGCCACGTTCCTTACTTAGATGTTTTTCTTTTTCTTATCTTCTCATTTATTTTTATCTTCATTTTCGTTTTCTCAGTAGAGCACCATAATCGTCAGTTCTCTGCAAAAAAGTAAATAAAATTAAATAAACTACAAACTGACTTAACATTGGCTATTCTTTTTTAATTCGCTTTTTTCCCTTTAATTAAACTTTTTAAAGATACAAGAATTTTCTTCAGCTCAAGTGACTTCGTACGGCATGCACGAAATTTACTGAATCTCTGAAACGTATTTCTCATTATATAGTCTCCCAATCAACGAATGTGGTTTGTTGACTTCATTTAAAATCTACCCACTTGCTCCTCATGAGTAAAAACAAAAAAAAAAAAAAAGCTAGAGTATACTGCGTATTTTATATAGTCATAGTCATTTAGATGCTATATACATTACATGTTTCTTAGCCAGATTTCTGCACTTCAGAGTCAAATTAACGTACGATCAAAAATGGTTATTATTGCATCCATGTGTAAATCAGAAAAAAATTGCTAGTTTTATTGATTTATTTATTCATTTAATTATTTTTTAATTACTTTTAATTTTTAGTTTCCTTAGTTATGTACTTCAAAATTTAAATTTTTGGTTTAATTATTTATAACTTAAGTCACTGATTTATTCATAATCTAGTTTTTTAGCCTACTTTCCCGCTAAAAATAAAAGAAAGACAAAAAGTATTAAAAGTGGCTTAATGCATCTAAAAAATATCGCCAAGTCCAAAAAATATCGCCAAGTCCGAAAAAAAAGCCAAAAAGAAATAAAAAGGTGAAATGAATATAGAAAAATTAAAAATTTGAAAGTAGGGTATTGAGATGGGGAATTTGTGTGTCGGTCGGTCTGTCTGTCCCCCCCCCCCCTAATAAATTTTGAATGAACATTCCGATTTGGACAAACTTTTTTTTGTTGGAAAGATCTCGGCGAGTACAGCTCATTCCTATATTTGATTTTTCGATTTGAACAATTTTTGGTTCAACGTTGAACCGTTTAAACAACCTGTCCCGCAACGCTAACTTATGAGTGAACAGTCCGATTTGAACAAACTTTTTTTTGTTCGAAAGATCTTATCAAGGATACTTCATTCGCGTATTTACATTTTCGATTTGAACAATTTTTCGTTCAACATTCAACCGCTCAAGCAAGCTGTCACCCCTAATAATTTTTGAATGAACAGTCCGATTTAAACAAACTTTTTTTTATTCGAAGGATCTCAGCAAGGATACTTCATTACCGTATTTACATTTTCAATTTGAACATTTTTTCGTTCAACTTTGAACCGTTCAAGCAACCTTTCCCCACTTAATAACTTTTGAGTGAACCGTCCGAATGGAATAAACTTTTTTTTGTTTGAAAGATCTCGGAGAGGCTCATTCCCATATTTCGCTTTTTGATTTGAACCATTTTTCGTTCAATATTGAACCGTTCAGAAAAAAAATTTAACATTAGCGCCTACGGGGAATTTAAGTTGAATGTTGATCCTGAACTTAAAGTCAGATTTCCTTCAAACTAACTTTGTAAGAAAATGGTTTTGATAAATAATGTTTGTAAAGTACTTTTCTGAATAATCTTCTGTGAGGACTCTGATTCCGACTCCGACTCCGCAAACATGGCGGAAATGCAGGCTCAGAAAAAAAATGACTGACTGTGCAGACGATTTTTTGTTTATTTATTCATTTGTTTTATTTTATTTATTATTATTTTTTTTTTTTTTTTGGCAGACGATTTTTTTTTTGTAACAAAAATGTTTCATTCACGAGGGCATTTTATTCTTTATTTATATTTAACAACTGGCAACGGATTAAAAGTGAAATTCGAGACATTTTATTAACGGACGAGTTTTTTTTTTCTTTTTTTTTTCTTTCTTTGATAAAATGTGTTTTGATGCTCTTTGTACTTTTATTTATTTATTAATTATTTTTCTTTGAAAACGATTGAGGATTTTTTCTACAGAAGAACTGTAACAGTTACATTCTTTGAAAGGTGCGACAAAACATTATTTATTCGTTTATTTACTTTTTACGTGTCCATTTCATCTGATGAGAGGGGTATATTTTGCTCTTAGAAATCAGCTTTAACCCTTTAAGCGGTTTGCCCGTACGGTGTACGTGCTACCCGAAATTGGCCTCATCTGGTTTGTCCGTACGGCGTACGGGCATCGATATTTTCAGATTTCCTTTTCTGGTTTTCCCGAACTGTTCGGAAAATTGTAAACCTCAAAATTCACAGTAAGTGTAATTTTTGCATAATTTGTAAACCATTCATTACTGCATGCAGAATGTACTTGAAAAAAGCAAATATTTCGGGATTTTGTGACCAAAATTGTAAAATAAAAAATATTGTAAAAGCATTGAAAACGAAAAAAAAAATTTAAAAATTCTTTATATTCTTATTCTGTTAAGTATGGTACTTAACTATATGCAATAAAAAATATGCCTTTTTTGGAAGCATTTCTGGTAAAATAATTGACCGCTTAAAGGGTTAAGTGCTAAAAAGGTATGTTTGACATAATTTTCAGTCTCACGTAATCCATAGAATAATGATCAGATGCTAGAATGCCGATGTCGATGTACGGGAAAGTAGGCTCGTTTAGTTCTTGACAGAACTTCTTGTTTTTATTATTTTGTTTTTCCTTTTTTTTAAATTGATTTTAATTCATATTTAAAAGCCACGGGTGAATAAAAAATTAAAAAATGAAATATTTTTTAACTGAAAGTATTTTTAAAAAATATGGCGGGTATAGGGGCAGTGCACTCCCTCGAACCTACCTGCTGCCGGCGCCCATGATAGCAACCTTACCCCGATGTGATAACAATTTCATAAAATCCATAACCTCATTTCAATCAGTTATGTAGGGGAAAAAAAGCTCTTCTCGTCATTGTGAATATGGGTCTAAACAGGTTTCACTGTAGAATCGGCGTGAATGTACCTTTGAAAAGTAATAAGATAAATATATTTTCGCTGTGCAATGCTTCTCAAACATAGCAATGAAAAGTAATTTCTTTGTAAACCGCCTGTGAATCACTGATGTAAACAAAAACAAACGTAATGCGGAATGATAAGCAGAATAAATTTAGACACTCAAAAAAGAACTATCAACGAACGTATGAGAGAAGTCGTTAGTCTAACTAAATTTTGACTTTGAATCACTCTTAATTGAGGACATTAGTCTACATTTTTTATTATGCTTGAACCGTTTAACATTGCATAAAAACATAACCGTTTTAAGATTGCATAAAAACAGAAAAAGTGACTGAAGTATATTTTTGTTTGTCGTCACACTTTTTAAGAAGAAAAGAAAAAGGAAGAACAATTTTTAAAATGAAAAATAGATTTAAAAAATCAGAAAATGTTTGCCTACCTTTAAAGAATTTTTCGGTAAATAAAAAATTGTAGCAATTTATTGTAACAATAAACAATACATATGAATAATAATAAAACCATTTTTTTTAAGTCCACGACCCAAATGACAGCACCTCACAGTAAGATGAATCTTGTGGGCCAGAGCCCTTATAAAATTTAAATATGTTTTAATTTTGATGAAAACACCGAAAAGGAAGGATAATCAACAGCTAATGTGCCTAATTTCTGCCAGCAAAGTGCTTCGAAAAAAAAGCAGAAAAATTTCCCTACTAGAAGTCAGTGACCTCCCTGAAAGAGTTCAGTAACCTTCCCAATAAAAGCTAGTCAACTGCAAATCAGGAATTTTCAAAAAAAAAATACATATGAGTTTTATGTAACATTTCAACACTTTTCTGCTTTACACAGGAAGGTTGTTTCAGCAAATATAAACTAAATCAATGCAGCAATTAGTCGAACAGCTTATTTGCTTGCAGTTCGCCCGTATCCAGAGACTTAGAACAAAGTCCATATGAACTGGCCATACTCGAGCTGAAAACGAAACACTCAATAAAAGGGTCTTTTTCTTTTTTTTTCTTTCTCCGCTTTAACCGGATTTCTCCTGTCCCATTTCAGCCAACTGCTTGGGAGTCAGCTGTACCCTGATATTAATACACGAAACAACACAAGTGCTGTCCTCAAATAATGTCACACTTTGTGAGGGGGGGGGATAGGTCTTGAAAAGGTGAGTTAGTTACATGATTAGAAAGCGGGAAACGGGAAGTGTGATATCGTCTACAGCAATACGTTTATTGAAATCAGTGTGACAAGTGACATAAGGGGGAAGGAGCGAAATGTGACACTTTGTGACTCAGGGAAGGAAAGTAATATATTTTGAAAAAAAAGTGACATCATTCATTGACAGCCTCAAAGAAAAAACATAAAGGCTCAAGAACTTACCCTCCACCCAATAATTGCTTGCTGCGTATTTAACACATAATCCTTTCAAAACGAATTTCAGATACTAATTAGCTTTCACATGATGAAATATAATTTCTTCTCTATATAAAAAAATGTAATTGATCGGCTTAGTAGTTTATGAAAAGTAACACTTGACGAAATGCGTTCGTTCTGAATAACAGTCAAAATGCTACAATCGCTTATTACTTTGCATGCTATCACAATCTCGATTTTTTTGGATATCTCTTATCTCATTCATTGTCTATTTTTATCTTTCAGTAGTAAAATTGCAACTTTTTATAGTGTTTTGATAAGAAATGTTTTGAAAGTAGTAGTAAAAATTCCAAACTGAAAAATGGAAAAACAATCAATGAATAAAACAAAGTACAGATAGCCTAGTTTGCATTCGGCTTCTACGCAGATTATTTTACCTTTACCAACTGAATAAATCATTGCATTGAAAAATCAAAAATGAGCATACTATTAGTCAACACGATGAAGTACTGATCGGTCAAACATTGTCTATTTTTAGATTGTTTGCTAAGTGATAAATGTCTTGCGTGATTTTTCGGAAATGGTGCTTATACTAATGGGACTGATACTTAGTGTTAGCACTGAAAAAAAAGTAAACAAACCTTAAAACACAACTTTTGGGAAAAATGATCGTGTGTGTTGATTTTTTTAATATTGGGGTGGGGGTGGGGGGTTGAAGAGCCACCATCACTGTCCTAGCTTGCTATAAATGTTCCATGTTTTTAAATTTTTCTCCCCGTTATTACCCCTTCAGAAGAATATTAATGGTTCGTATAACGCTCCCTTACTGCACAAATCAAGTTAAAGTCTGCAAAATTGTTCAAAACTGAAAAATAGGGGTGGTATCCTCCAAAATATAGGGCTCAAGGGGGGGGGCGGTGTTCATGTTTGGATTCACAGGGTGTCATTTTACACAAGAATCAGCAAGAGTGGTGTCAGAGGCATTTTGAAGGGTTTTTTTTTTTTTTCTTTTTTTTTAGACGTTCAAATAATATTGCGGACGAGAGAAAAATCATTAGTGGTGTGATAGAACTACAATTTTAAAGTTTTACTTTTTAATATTAATGAATTTTTGACACATTTTTTTGTTCTTTGTTTTTCCTTTACTAGCTTTTTAACGAAATATATTGTCAATAGTTGATTTTGCTTATTATTTATTTATATTTTGATGCAGCTTTGTATAAATCAGATAAGTCTCTAAAAACGGTTTTTGGAGTAGACTGACAGAAACGTATTACACACATCACGAAGATTATGTTCAGAGTTTTATTTTTTTTAAATTTTAATAACTTTCCTTTAGTATTGATTTCAGTCTATTTTTAGACTTTTTATTTTTTTTAATCTTTAAAAATAATTTTGCTAAAATTTCATTTTTTTATTTTGTCAAATTTGATAATCGTAACGGCATTCATTATGTAATTTATAAATAAAGCTTTTGAAATTCACTTATGGAATTTGATAGTTTCACTAAGAAAATTGGGGAAGATTCAGTATATAAGTTTTTTAAACAGCAATCTTGAGACCTCGTTTTAAATTCGCAGTAAACTTGTGTATTTTATTTCATACATACTTGCTATTTTTGAATGAAATTATCACAAGAAATATCTAACTATGATTTTATAAAACAGAGGGCAGCACTATTGATTCTGATGTCGCTTAAAAGAGAAAGTTTTCCTGACTCTTCTCGTCCCGAGTTCGTTATTGATCACAGATGGCAGTGTCACAGAGAGGAGTTAATCATTTGGGAAAGGTATGGAGGTACCTGCTTCTAACGCATACACACAAACACACACACTTACATATGTATATGTATGTATATATATATACCGCACGCCTAGAAGAATACTGTCACAACTCAAAAAGTCGAAACTCTGAATGTTCAGAGATGTACTCACAGCCATGATTTAAAAGTCAAAAAGAAACGTTTATTTTAAAAGCATTATAAAAGCAAATGAGCCGAAATGATCTAACCTAATGTATGATAGACTGCACCATTACTAATTGCTTTAATATATCAATTTCTTTTCCATGTCTTAAATTTTTCTGTTTTTGAGTTGTGACAGTATTCTTCTAGGCGTACGATATATATATATAAATATATATATATATATATATATATATATATATATATATATATATATATATATATATATATATATATATATATATATATATATATATATATACAGGGTGTCCACTCCTATCGTGGACCAATAGCTAATTTCTAAACCGTTAGAGATAAGCATATAGTTCATTTAGGAAAAAATCTCCAAATTACGAAAGGAATTTTGGGTCTATTCAACGTTTTTCAAAAAATCAAATTTTGAAAGAGTTACGAAATTTAAATTTTTATACAGCCCCCCAGTCCTATCAATCATGTTTAGTAAAACATTCTTGACACTGTAACGTTTATAACTAAAAAAAAATCACTCTTCTACGACAAAATTTGACCGAGTTATGACGTTTTGAAAAATCAAGATTTTGAAAGATTTCGCATACGGTCCCTGAAGCGATCTCTGGATGACGTCATGACCTAATGCAAAATCTTGATTTTTCAAAACGTCATTACTCGGTCAATTTTTGTGGTAGAACAGTGATTTTTTTTTAGTTTCAAACGTTACAGTGTCAAGAATGTTTTACTAAATATGATTGATGGGACTGGGGGGCTGTATAAAAATTTAAATTTCGTAACTCTTCCAAATGTTGATTTTTTGAAAAACATTGAATAGACCCAAAATTCCTTTCGTAATTTGGAGATTTTTTCCTAAATGAACATTATGCTTATCTCTCACGGTTTAGAAATTAGCTATTGGTCCACGATAGGAGTGGACACCCAGTATATATATATATATATATATATATATATGGAGAGAGAGATGGAGGGAGGGGGAACGAGTGTGTATAAACAGTTGTCGAATCCAGAAAAAATCGACAGGTGGTCACAATACAAATTGACGATTGTTAAAACTTTATTTATTAACTTATAATAAGTAAATGCTTACGTTAAAGTAAGAAATATACAGAAAAAAAAAACAGGTACTCATAACACAGGAAATAGTCATTTGAAAGACTTAAACACCTAATTGTTACTTTCGAATACGTTTCCTTGATAATAAAATAAGAAGCGTTTCTTTGTGTAGAAATTTGCTCAGATCGCTTAGCCTCTCCTGTCCCATGGTCAATCTGCATTCTTTTCGAAGCACTCAAATCTGCGGCTTTCCGCATTGGCAGAATTAGTAGTAAAAATCAAGTCGGTTCCTTCTTAGTAAACAGGGTGAGGATGTAATAAAGTTGTGAATAACATGCAATCAATATCGTCTTTTCATTTGTTGTCTTTTCTGCGGAGGTAATGCAAATATAAGTCGTAATCTGTTAAATGGAAGAGCCATAATAATATACGTATGAGCACAGTGCTATTTTGAAATGAAATCCGGCGGAAAATGACCCGTTCGGAGAAACGATATTGGTTGGGTGGAAAAATAATGCTGTGGACGACACGACACGGTACTTATCGTTACAGTATTACCGTCCGACATTCGCCATTGTCGTGTCGTCAAGTGGGAAAGTGCCCTAAAGCGGATGTCAAGTTCAAAAAATATAAAAATGCAACTTATAAATATGAGTACATTATGCAAAAACATCTCTTATGATCATGGGAGCACTTATACGATTTTATTAACCAGCAACGATTATGGGAATCTTTATTTAATGTCCACTATATCAGGTAGGTAGAAATTCAGGTATGTAGGTAGGTTTTAGACCCCCTCCCTATGGGGGTCGAGACCCGTTTTTTTTTTGCTATCCAAATTGAGTTTACTTCGGATCTTTGCCAAAAGTGGCACCGGGTCCTTTGAGTCTCCAGAATTTACATAGGGATGTTTTCGCCATTTGAGGGGTTTAATGACCCCCCCCCCCTCTTCATGGTGGGCTTCCTTATACAAATCCACTCCTTACTCCGGATCTTTGCTAAATTTGACACAGAGGTCCTTTGATGCTCTATAATTCACATAGCGGTGTTTTCGCCCACCGAAAGGACCAACCCGTTTTTCCCTTATAGAATCCACGATTTACCTCGGCTTTTTTTGTCGTATTTGACACTGAGATCTTTCAATATTCATAAATTCTCGTGGGATATGTTCCTTATACAAACGTCGAATCTTTGTCAAATCGGCATAAAGATATTTTGAAGATCAAGCATTTCTTTTGTTTTCGATCTCCTCCCTCCCTTGGAGGTTGACACCCTTTTGTTTTTGCCGTACAAATTGAGTTTACGTCGAATCTTTGCCAAAATTGAAACAGGGGTCTTTTAATGCTCTAGAATTTTCTTAGGAATGTTTTCGCCAATTTAGGGGGTTCAAATCCCAACCCCCTACTATGGGGTTTCTTTGATGCAAATCCACCGCTTAGGCTGGATATTTGCCAAATTTAGTACAGAGGGCCTTTGATGCTCAAGAATTTATAAAAGAGTATTTTCGCCCCCCTTGGGATTTTCCCCCTTGCAAATCCACTGCTTACATTGAATTTTTGCATCATTTGGCACTGATATCCAGGCACATATTTGGCACTGATGCTCAGAAATTCACATTGGTGGCTTCTTTCCCCCAATACGGGTTTGACGCCTTAGAGATTTTCCGTATACAAAGTCAGTCTATTTTGGATTTTTGCCAAATTTGGAGCAGGGATCCATTGACGCTAAAGAATTCCCTTTACTTATATTTTTGTCTAATTATCTTTTTTTTTTTTTTTTTTTGAAGTAAGTGAAGTGGTAAATTTCAAAAAAGAATCAATTATTTTAAATGAGCGAGTCACTCTGAGACACTCACTCAAAAGAATTGGTTACCCACCACTATTCTCAATACTTAGGTAAGTATCACATTGTCTAGTTTTAAATTAGTCGATATAGAAATTAATTTTTGTAAAAATAATTTTTTAACATGGAATAAGAACAAGAAGCAAGTAGTCATATAAACCACTCAAAATATTTATTATTTAACTTTTATTTCCAGATATAAGAAATTTACAATCATAATTTACAATAGCGAAGAGATTACAAATAAATAAGTATTTACAAAAATGGCAATCCTTCTAATGGACAGATATTACATACATCAAGTAAAATAACTATACAATGTACACTTTAATTATTTTTAACATTCAACTAGATAATGTAAGAAAATTATCGACTCTAAACTCAGAAAAATATAACCACCTGAAGGGGGGGGGGAGATTTAAAAAGAACACTTTATTGGACATAGTTCATTATGAAACATACTTGAAATGCATAAGCTATGTCGTACTTTTTGATAACTACTTACATTCAAATTTATGCAGTCAGAGGGTTTAGGCGTATTTAAGACCTTGATCTATAAATAATATCATATCTGTAATTCATTTTCCGCGTTATATGGTAACTTAATAGTCGTGTTTCTTTAACTTTTGTTGTACAAGAAAAAAAATGTTGTCAATCTTCAAAGCTTAATTTCTGTTCCTCTTTTTATGAACTCAACTTTTAAACATCATCAATCTTAGGAGTTCTGCTTCTTGTACTGTTTTGAGCATGTATTCCTAAAAAAGCAAGGGAAACAGCCAACCAAGATACTTTGCTCTTCAATTTATCATAAAAATCAATTTCAAGGAAAACAGTGACAAAATTTGTTCACCAAAAGGGAGGGAGAGGATAAAATTAAGTACACCAAATGATTGTGGGAAAAAATGCAGCCGCAAGAATGATACTGCATACTGTAAATAGAAATCATCACCATCAATCAAAAGAATTTTTAAAGCAGATAGTTGCGAACTATGGTTTTGTACAACTTTATTATTATTTACATTGCATTATACGTCACTAAAGGTGCAACAAGGTTGAACGAAATATCCTAATTAAGATTATTTTATTAGCAGAGTAGAAATCACTTTCTTTTCATCACATTGTATTGTCAGATACTCGTATTTTTTATGATATCAAAAGCAAAAGTGATCAATGTCAAAAGTAGTGGTGACATCAAAATATTGAATGAAAGCTTACAATGAACTCATCTTTATGACTTTTGACGTGGAAAAGGTCAATTTATCATTACAGAATGTCCATTAACACATGTTTTAATATTCATCATTTCATGAGAGCCAGCCTTTTTGGTTATTTTAGCACATTAGCTGTCACATCAGCCACTGATGACTGACCCTGAATTTTGCGTTCAGGCAGAGTCATAGTCATCAGGACTTGACTCTAGACCTACTTGACTCTACTTTCCGTTCAGGCTGCGGGTTTCATCGGTGACTAAATGCATGAAATGCAATATGAACCTAAAAATGACACTGTTAGTTATTTCAGGAGCGTATACTGAGAAAAGTAAACTGTTGTTTTAGCAGTATGATACTGGCAGCCGAGGTTCCAGTTTGAAACTGTAAAATGCAAATAAACTAAAATTGCTAATTTTAGCTTATTACTGCGCATGTTACAAGTTTTAAAAAGGGTATCTCTGCTGCCAGTATTATCCTGCAAAAGCAATACTTTATTTTTTTGTAGTGTATCATTAATGTAATAAAACATTAATGATCATAAATTTCAATGAATTTTGTTGAAAGTTCTTCAATACCCCTTTGCACTGCGCATGCGAAGAGATTTTCCATTAATAAACACGGAATCTTACGTGTTAACCACAGATTTCAAACAAAAGAACTGTCTTCAACGTTCAAGAAAATTTCCACAAATGCATTTGACGAACTATTGCTATCGATTAGATTTACTAAGTAAATGCTGGCCACCTTGTCTAGTGATCAGAGTAGTCTGGAGTCAGAGCTGTCTGCTTGTGCTGGTCAGAGCAGTCCTTCTGCAGATGAAGAGGTTCTGGGTCCGAATCCCGGTAGGTCGCAATCAAGATTTTAGTCAATCAGGTTGTCTTCTCCACATATATTTCTGATGTCGCTTTTCAGGAATATTGTTTTCACCTTAATAATGCAAGACTGATAGGGTTTCGTTGAAATACATACATCAGAAAGTTATTATAAATCTTATTATTTACTCATCTCTACTTATTAAACGTCATATTTTTCAAGCAACTGGGATTGCATTTCAAAACGTTTTACTCCAGCTAATTTAGTTGGGACACCCTTAACCAGTAATTTTATTTTCAGCTCTTAAGGTCATTAAGTCATTACAATTTCATTGAAAATTTTATCACTTTTCCTTTAGCTTTTTTTGCGAGGAGATTTTTAGTAGCTTTCCAGCAATAAAAATCAGATATGAAAATTAAGCTTATAATAAAAATAAGATCCGAAGAAGCAAATACATAAAAATTGAGAATCTAAACTAATCGTCCTTTCTCTAGATTGTGTCGGGGGGGGGGGGGAGATATTAAAGAGAAAGTTTTATTGTTTCTGCTAAATATTGTACTTTAAGAAGACTTGACAGAGCGGTCATTACAAAATTTAGTTGTTTTATTTAAAGCTTGTTACTGTTTATTCATTTTTTTAAGGTTGAAAGTCGTTAAAAAAGCGCCAGAAGCTTTTAAAATTAACAAGAATTGTAAAAAAGTATTAATAACTTATGAATATTAGATTGGTTGGGGGTTCTATTGGGTTAATTTCCAATAGTTTCAGCTGGTTATTGCGCAATATCATGTTTTGTGCCCATTTAAAATAACAATAAAAAGGTCTCGCTCTGGTAAGCTCACGTGATTGCGATACCAGGATCAAATCTGCATCGCAGTGTTTGCAATGGAGCTACATCTCTACCATTGTTCCTTTTGCTCTTCTTATTCACTTACAAAAGCAGTCAGGAAACGAATAAGTAGGCAGCTGATCCAATCAACCTCAAGGGAGAAAATTTACGCCTGATGTGCCTAATAACAATGATTAAGATTCAGTAAAGAAGAAAATGAAATTTTCTTGAAACTATGTGCCTTACTCCAAAGGAAAAAAATCATTTACTTCAAAAAATACGAACATCCAAGTAGTTACTAAAATACACATTAAACGGGGAAAGATTTGTAGTTATCTTCATATCACGTTTGGACTTCTTTGCTCAAATAAAATAGATAAAAAGAGGCAACAAGCTTTTACGCTTCAACAACACAATACCACTTCTCAAAAATGTCTACAAAGGATGAACAAAACGTCTAACAATAATTCCTAGAAGAATATAGAGCCAAGATTCTAGTCCAGTTTACAGTTTCTAAACGGAAACATTTTCTGTTAATCTGATGATAAAAACCGGAACAACCCCACAAAAGGAAAATCAAGAGGTAACATTTATCATAGATTCTCGGTATTCCTCAGAAAAGTTTAATAACTTGTTTGAAAAGTCCACATATGCTTTCATCAAGTGGCCAGGAGAGCGTATGAGTACGTCACTGTTGTGCGTCTAGTGAAGACTGAACGGAGAGTCGAATGAATAGAGGTTTAACACTTGAACATGTCGCAGAGAAGCTTCTCCATGGAGGTGTTTCCGATCGTCCTGTGGAAGAACATCCCCTCCACTCGTTCTGAAGGTACGTAGCGAAGGGATGGAAGCATCAGCAACAGGCGACCGAATCTGCGGAAACCAAGTTCATTTATTAGAATGAAATGCCATATTACTGAACAACAGGTGGAAAATTCAGGAATATTTTTAGATAAAGATTTACAAAATGGAGTGCTTTCAGAGGGGAGAAAGATTTGCAGCAAATTGCATCGGAAAGCCAATTGGTACGCTTCATGACGTACGACTAAGTGTTTGTGGAATGGGTTAACCAATGAAACCTTATAGCTGTGTTCCTGGTGTAATAAGGTCTTTAATTAAATGGTTTTCTCGTTATGAACAAGATTTTATACAACGTTTAATGCACGCATTTAATGTTTCGCAAAAAAAAGAAGAAGAAGAAAAGTCGGAGTTTTTGTCAAAAGGGAAAAACGTTTTCTCTCACAGGACATCACAAAATGCGATTCAATTTGTACACGGTGTTTTAATGTGTACACAAAAAGTATTGAATCAAAACTTGACTACAGTATATTTTATCTTACATGTAGAAAGATTCTTATGCTTCCAAAAAAAAATCGTATAAAATATTTTTATATTTAAAAGCCAAAGTGAAAACATTATACTGTTCTCGAATAAATAATAAATCACAAAAATAATTTATGCTCAAGAAGCTGATCACCTTATGTTGATATTTTATCATTATGGCAGTTTTTCTCGCATGACAAATAATACAATCACAGAAGAACACTATAATTTCGAAACATTACAGGTTATTTTCAGATAACGTTCAAGATTTCACAAGTTTCCACGAGTATCCTGTGAAAATCAAGTATTTTTGAGAAAAAACTTCCTGAATTTGCATGAATACAGGTTTCCAACTGTTGTGAAAAATATGTTTAGCCACCGGTATCAAAATATACTCATCGTTTTATCGCCTCCATCTCAATTACGGCCTGGCCAGATTGATTAAGGGCAAAATGCGCAGTCTTTGGGCACTGTAGCGTAGCAAAAATTGCAGGCAAATAAGGAGTTTGGTATTTACTTGCAACTCTGCATTGGCTTGGTCATGTTTGCTAAAATGCGTTATGAGCCTTTCTGATTAATTAGGATGTTACCTAGCTATTACAGTGTATTAAAGTTTTCTTGCAGGATTTCTGAGTTATTCCAGAAACGTAACTAGCTTTAATTGGAAAAGTTTCTAAACTCTTTAGACAGATTCAGTCGTAATTTCAAGAAGGTTATTGACTTTTAATGGGAAACTTCCCTGTGCTTTGCCAGCTAATACACTGGCGGAAAAAAAAATCCCAACACCAGGAAAAAATTGCCGTAGAGTAATGAAATTTGGGTAATGCAATTGTCTAGTTAACATGTTTAATTGATTAAATGTACAAGATCACTGGTTGATTTAAGCTCCAGAAAATGCTGTGCAAATGTGAAATTATGTTAATTTAATAGAGGGTGTAACCTCCAGAATTTTAAAGGCAAGCCTGCAAGCGTGCATGCATTATGTCATACAGGTGCCGAATGTCACTTTGTGGTATGGAGTTCCATGCTTGTTGCACTTGCTGTGTCAATACTAGGACCGTCATTGCTGACCGTGGATGATGCTCGAGGTGCCGTCCAATGATATCACATACGTTATCAATGGGAGACAGACCTGGTGATTTTGCAGGTCATGGTAGCATGTCAGCACTCTGTAGAGCACATTCGTTACAGCAGCGATGTGAGGACGAGCGTTATAGTGTTCGAAAACTTCCCTTTGAATGCTACTCATGAAGGGCTGTACTACTGGTTAAATTACCAGACTGGCGACAAATTTTCAGTCAGTGAGTTTGGGATAACCACAAGAATACCCCTGCTGTTGTAGGAAATTGTTCCAGAGAACATAACTCCAGGTGTGAGTCCCGTGTCTCTAGGCCGTAGACCGCTTGAATGCAGGCGGTCCCCTGGCCTCCTTCTGACCAATATACAATTACCACTGGCACTAATTCAGAATCTGTTTTCATCAAAAATTACAACAGATCTCCACTCTGACTTCCAGTGAGCTCTGTCGTGGCACCACTGCCGTCGAAAAAGGCAATGGTTTGCAGTCAATGGAATACCGGCTACAGGCGGCCTGGCTCGGAGCTGTCCTTGAAGTAAACAGTTTCTTACCATTCCTTGGGTCACGACGGTACCAACTGCAGCTCGAATGTCAGTCGCAGATGCAGTACGATGCGCCACAGCCGTACGCAAGATTCGGCGATCTTCCTTCTCAGTCGTGCCACGTGGCAGCTCGGAACTCGATCTTTTTGAGGTAGTACCATCCCTTGCCCATAGCTTCCAATAATCATGCATGGTGGAAACATTCCCACCCAAGTCTTTCTGCAATATCGCGAAATGAAAATCCACCTTCTCGTAGTCAAATTGTACGACCTCGTTTAAACTCGGTGAGCTGTTGATAAGTCTTCTTCGTCTTCTTAAAAGGTATTCCTGGCTAACATGAACGCAATTCGTCCAATTTCACGGGAAAATAATACACACGAGCTTCACAACACGCTTTTAAAACAAGCCTTATTTGCATGTTCTGAGTGGCGCCAGCTGCGCCACACTTATGCGCGGAACACGAAATTTCAATCGATGTCATCTTTCAGTCGTATGAACACGCTTACCAAATTTCGTTTATCTAATACAAGTCTTTCTTGGTGTTGGGATTTTTTTTCCCGCCAGTGTATGTTACTAGCGGAATGTCGGCTCATTAGCTGCCCATTATTTCCCACAACAGTTCCCGAATCCTTTCTACCATGGGCGCCCATAAGGGGGGGCAAGGGAGGGCTCGAGCCCCCCCTTAGAAATTAGTACCTTTTTGCTTTTAGTACTATTTATTCGGAAAACATTTTTTCTGTACCCATTATTGAATAAATTATAAAAAATGCCAAATTTTAACAACTCCAATCTGCACTGAAATCGCTTCCAGAAGTTTAACATTGTGTCTCTTCCTACATTCTTCCATAGAAAAACAAAGGCAGATTCATGGGTTGACAGACGCCGCATTTACATAGGAAACTATCCCATGTCTGCGGACTAGCGGTTGGGAGAAAGAGTGGGCGGATTCGAGAATGGCAAGAAAACTCGACATTGTTTCGCATTTGGAATTTGTAAAAAAAGAAAACTTCTTTTTCTGTTTTACATTACAAAACATTCGGGGGGTGGAGGGGGGTGCAAGACCTATTCTAGAGTCTTTGAAAATCATTAAATACCTTTTGAAAGTCCTTAAAATGTGCTTCAATTATATTTCTTATCAAATAAACTACATGGCCAGAATATTTACTCTCTCGTCAATCATTTTTAAAATTTCTACACTATTCCTTTAAAAGGAGTTTATGCATTTTATACTATTGGTCATTTTATACTCTTAAGTGCTGTTTCTGTCCGTGAGTTGGGAACTGATCAGAAACTACTAAGTAACTATACTGAAAATCAATGTAAGCAAGTGATGATGTGTTTATCTTTTCTCCTCCCTCGTTCTTCCTCTCTGTCGATTAATGTCAATCGTTTGTTAAACTACAAAAAAAATATACATATTTTGATTGATCTTAATTTTCAAAAGAATGCAGAACATTTATAAATTTTTTGTTTGCCTATTTTTCCAACATATTTTTGAAGTCCCAATTGCGCCATACAAGGCCTCAAAATGAAGAATTTTAAAACATTTTTTTGAAAAATTTTCCGGGGAAGAAGTCCCCAGACCCCCTAAAATTAAAAAGATTCTACCCCACTTAAAACAGTTCATTGCATCTCTCTTTTGATACCCCTACCTCAAAAAAAAAAAAAAAAAAAAAAAAAACAGCCCAAACGATTAACAACAAAAATAGAATAAAAAACACAAAGAAACAGCAGGAGGAGGGGCGATCAGTAAGAAGTCATACTTTCATATTCTTAGTAAATCAAAGAAACGCACACATACATATATATATATATTTTTGTATATTTATATTTTTTTTTTACCGTAAATTATGAGGAAAACATCTGAGCCCCCCTTAAAATTTCGTATATGGGCGCCCATGCTTTCTACAGTGTATTCAAAAGGGTCAACACCCGCTCAAGAAGCAGGAAAAGATCAAATGCATCAAATTGATTTTTTTTATGGCCATCGTTGATGCATACCTGAAGGGATGTGTTGGGTGCTGCGTTTTCACATGTTGTTGCAGCATCAGTTGCGCCTGGTCCTGTAAGCCTTCTACTTGGTGAGCATCTTTCAAGCCACGAGCATCTGCAACAATTGAAATTAATTTAGAACTTAAACAACATTAATAATACTCCAAAAATTGAAAAAAAACGACAACAATGCAATATTTTCAAGAGTTCTAATGATTAATTTTAATGAAAAGAATTAGTAATTGATAGATAAGACTTCAGTTTCTAACGGTGCACTCTTGTTTGCTTGTTTTTCCCCTCCCCCTCTGTCTCGTTTTGCTTCAGTTTTAGTGGGACAAAATCAGATGTTTATCAATAATCAGATATTGCGAAAATACCATTACTTTTAAAATAAAGTATAATTTTTAAAATAAAATAAAACTTTTTAAAATAAATATAATTTTTCAAATGAAATATAATTTTTTAAATGAAATATAATTTTTTAAATAAAATAAGTTTTAAATTTACCATGTTTTTATAACTAACTAAAATTTACGAGCTGGACTGTTCTTACCTACCCTAGCAGCATAATCTCATCTGCCATTCATCGAAATCCGATGAAATTCTCATCGGCCGATGATCGGCTTCGATGAGTTCTCATCGGGAATTGCTCCAATATGTCTCATCGACCAAACAGAATTCAAGCAGCAAAATCCGATGAGTTTTGCTCGAAATACGATGAGATTTGGAGCAATTTACGAGCAGTGCAGTCCCGTGCCGATGAAATTTTGGATGCTCGGCTTATTTTCACCGGGAAAGTTGATCGGAAGGATATCGCTTTCCGATGAAACGTAGCTCATGGAAAACCGTGCTCGGATACTGATCGGAACGATGTCATCGTGCGTTACGGGATCAGTTTACGAGGAGTTCGATAATCGGCCGAGCAAAATCCGATGAGTTGATGCTACTTGGGTATACATCGTTATGCAAAGATGAGCAAAATTCGCGAAAGCTTATTCAGCTAATAAGAGTACAGTCAAACTCGTTCAAACGAATGTATGGCAATACATAATAAACCGGAAGACGGGGATCGGAAATGTAGTCCATTTTAGCTGTAATTCGTTTTAAGCGTGTTCCCATAAACGAGGTTCTACTATATACTTTACATGAGCAACAAAAGAAAATTTAAAAATTATGGAAACCTTCGCAACAAAATGCAATAGCTCACCGGCTTTAAAGAGAGCGATGGCTTTCAAGCAGGCGAATTCAGCCGGATCAACGCCGACCGCCTTGAAGCGAGCCAACGTTTCCTGCAGAGTCCTGACGTCTGCCAGAGTGAGGGCAGCTTTTCCGTTGGGCAGGTGCCCTGCCCCCAAATGTTCGGCAGGGGTGAAGAGAGGGGGACTCTGATCCAGGGGCATGCACCACTGGATGGCACACAGCAGAAACAACTCCGACCACGCTTCCTCCAGAAGAATTACCTGAGTGCGATAGAAAGGGAGGTAGGTTAGTTTGGATAAAATGCTGAGATTTTAGCAATACAGTACACTGCAAAAAATGAACTGTTGTTTTAACAGCATAATACCGACAGCCAAAGTTCCAACTTAAAACTGTAAAATGCACGGTAATAAATAAAAAACTAGCAATTTTACAGTTTCTTACTGTAAAATTAGGAATTTTACAGTTTATTAACCCTTTCAGACGTGGTGTCCGGTATACCGGACATCAACTTCAACCGCACGTAGCGTCTGTAATTTTCAAGCTGTGGTTATAAAATTTATTTTAATTGACTCTCTAGAACTTTATCTATTATCTCTGCTAAAAGTTTTCAGAAAGAAGTTGGCATCAATATTCATTTGTTGACATTTTTGCAACGATGGCTTCGTCACGAAAAAGTGAGTAGTAAAAACATTTATATTTTTCATAATAATTGTGAATTTAATGCAATTTTTAGAACATATTTTCAATAAATAGTGTATGAGGATATAATAAATACATAACAGCTTTAATTTGAATCTAAATTTACTATAAAATGAGAAGGATTAAAACCTTGTCCGCTATACCGGACATTCAGTCTCAATGGTTGTCCGCACTGCACTACTGTTTGAGCCTGAGCTTACGCATACAAGAGACACTTGATAGCTATGAATCGCCATATTTTATGCAGTTTTTCAGAAGTATTTTGATTTATTTATTGCTGACTTAAAGTATTGTTAGAATTTTCGTTTTATTCATATATTTATTTATGTATTTATTTATTTTTTGTCGTGTGATTCTGCTTTGACTATCCAAAAATGTCTCAAAAAATTTCTTTTTCTAGCTCGACCTCGACATTTAAACCTTGGAGATCCTGATGATGAAAAAGTCATTTTCAGTATTCTGAACAACAGTGATGTATCTGATTTGAGTGAGGATGATGAAATTTGCATAAATGATAACAAGCAGAAACAGATATGCAGAATAGGTAAGTTTTGAAAAAGTGTCTTGTATACATATTTTTTTTCCTTTTTAGTTTTTACCTTTTTTTAGGAGTTGATCTTTCACAATGTATCATATTACGAGTTCTCAGCAGCAGGTTGTTTGGTAAAAAAAATAATTTGTCAACCACTTCTTTGAGAACAAGAATTATTCAGAAAGAATTTCACACCGAATCTTCCTATAAAACTTCGAGAAACAATTTGACTGATGCATAATTTTTTTCCTAGTTCCTAAGACTTCAGAGTTTTCCTAGGAATGCTTGAAACACCTTATCTGATATTAATGAAACACTTTGCTACATTTAAAATAAAGAGTTAAATTGGGTCAGCGATATTATTAGCGGTGACTGATAGATAATCGTAAACTGCATACATTTGCATTATTTCTTTGCGAATATTTAATCTTCAATACTTATCACTTTTAGACTGCATTGCATCAGCATGTGTGTCAAGTTTATCAGCATGTGTGTCAAGGTTATCAGCATGTGTGTCAAGTGTGTCATAATTTATATGAAACTGGTTTGTTATGATATTAATTTGGTTTATACAGTTATTATTGCACAGCATTACTTTATTACTCAGAAGCATTATCAGATTCACAAATAGGCAAGATTTTGAATTTGCATCGGGTGGCAAATTCATAATTGCTGGAAAATTTAATTTAAATTTAACAAGGATATTTTTTAATGTAAAGAAATTTGATTATTTAAGCTCAAGTAATCACCTGCGAATACAGGATGACCAAAACGAGAAGCAGGAAAATACAAAATTTTATATTTTGCGAGGATTTTTTCACCGTGTGTATTAAATGTGCCCATTTTTAAATGTTGTTATTTACATCATTTGTTCAACTTACTTTTGCATTAAATAATTCACAAGAAAGAAACCAGGTATCAGTCAAAGGGCAAAGATAAGATGAGAACAAAGGAGGGGGCGGAAGTTTTTTACGTCTTAGTCCTCGGCTTAGTGTTACATCAAATCTGACTCTGATTATTGTGTGTTAATTTATTATATATATATTTTTTTTGCTTAGTTTTGATATTTTATTTTAGGAGCAGATATATTGCATTCATCGACCGTTGAAAAAGATGAAATTTTGGAGGATATTGGTGATGAAACAAACTTAATGCAAGAAACTCCAGCAGGAATTGGTGCATCTGAGATTATCGTTCCCCCAGAAAAACCAAAGTGGAAGTTTAAAAAAAGTGAGTTTGTTCCAATACCTTTTGAAGGTAGTATTGCCAAAGAAAATGTTGAAAAACAAAGTGCATTAAGCTATTTTTCAAAGTATATCACCAATGATTTGTTCACTCAAATGGTGCAATATACCAACATGTACGCTTTACAAAAAGGCACAAAATTTTCACCTACTTCATGTGAAGAGCTAAAAACGTTATTTGGCCTGCACGTGTTAATGGGGACACTTAAGTTTCCAAGGGTGAGAATGTACTGGAATACATTGTTCGGTATTCGTGCACATATGACGGTCGACAGGTTTTTTCAGCTAAGAACAAATTTGCATCTTGTTGATGCTTCCTTGATTGATTCAAATTCTGACAGGTTTGCAAAAGTGCGGCCAATATTTAATTCCATTCGCGAACACTGCTTAAATCTTAATGTCGAACACGTCACTTGTATCGACGAGCAAATTGTTCCATTTAGGGGAAAACTAAATGTAAAACAATATATAAAAAATAAACCAACCCCTTGGGGTGTTAAAATATATACATTATGTGGAGCTTCTGGGTTGCTTTACGACTTTTGTCTTTACCAAGGGAAGTCTACTGAAGTAGATAATGAGGTGAAAAAAGCATATGGATTTGGTACTGCTATAGTGCTGCAACTGTGTCAGCGTCTGGAATATCGGGGGTATGAATTGTACTTCGATAATTTTTTCAATTCTTATCACCTCTTGAGAATTTTGAAGGATAAAGGCATAAACGCAGCAGGTACTGCAAGATTAAATCGGTTTGGAAAAGTGCCGTTCTCTATTGAAAAAACCCCAAAAAAAGAAAAACGAGGAACGTCCGAAGAAATTACTTCTTCAAATGAAGATGTTGTAATGGTGAAATGGGCTGATAACAGGAATGTTGTGCTGGCATCTAATTTTATTGGTGTGGGCAAGGAAGATGTCGTGAAAAGGTGGGATAAAGAAAATAAATCCTACATAAATATCCAGCGTCCAGAAGTAGTGAAGCGCTATAATTTAGGTATGGGAGGAGTTGATCTGACGGATCAGCTTCTTTCTTTTTACCGAATTTTTATCAAATCAAGAAAATGGACCCTCCGAATGATATTCCATGCTGTCGACTTGGCCATCTGTAACAGCTGGTTAGAGTATAAAAAGGACCAGAAGATGCTTCTTACATCAGAAAGAGAAATTCTGGACCTTCTACACTTCCGAATGGAAATTTCAGAGTGTTTATTAAAGAAAGGGATGCCTCGTCAAGAAAAAAAGAGAGGAAGACCTCCAACATCCACTCCACCGGCATCACCGCATTTGGCAAAAAAGCCATTTACAGAAGTTCACCCGATGAACGAAGTCAGGTCAGATCAATGTGATCACATGCCTGATCACGACAATAATAAGAATGAAACAAGATGTAAAAATGATGCTTGCCACTTCAAAACAAATATTGTTTGTTTAAAATGCAATGTGCATTTGTGTTTGAAACGTGGTCGCAATTGTTTCAAGGCGTATCACGAAAGAAAGTAATGTTTTTCCACTTAAATTCTTTTTTTTTCCCAAGAAAAACCAATAAAAATTTTGGTAAGTAATTGTTTTCTCTTTTATGGTTTATTTCCTCATTTATTTTACAAAATTACACCTTGAAATTTTTTAAAAGTAAGGATTCAAACAAGAATTTACTTCTTTTTGTAATAACGTGTCCTGCAGCACTTGAGACGGAATGTCCGGTATACCGGACAAGTCATAAATTTTTTATTTATTATCAAAAAATCTTGAAATTTAGTGTGATTGATCCTGGGTATGTTATGTTGCTGTGGTTTAAAGGAAAAAAAATTGACGCACTTTTTTCAAAATTCCGTCTGAAAGGGTTAACGTAGAATTTAGTTGCATTACACTGTAAAAACAACAATATAACACTGGCAACAGAGCTTCCAGTTTAAAATTATTAAATACACGGTAATAAACTGTAAAATTAGCAATTTTGTAGTTTAGTACTGCAACATTAGAATTTTAACAGTTTATTATTAAAAAATTAGCTGTATTATACTGTAAAAACAACGTTCTTTTTTTAGTGTGGAAACCCCGTTTTACGTTTCCAGTCGGACCATTGATAAGAAACGTACCAAGCGGGGAAACGTTAGTCGAAACTAAAAATATAAGCGTAGTGTTTAAAAACGGACACCAATGCAATGAATTAGTGGTGAAAATGAAAAATCTTTGCTTGATTTTTGTTTTTAGATACAACTTCATTTATAGAACGTTCTATATTAACAAATTTTGCAACTTTGCTTCTTGGTTGGCATTCGTAAAAAAAAGGAAACAAACTTTAAAGTTTTTATGCTTAGAAGAATCACTTGATCAGTTGTGGGGAAAACCTTCATTATTTCTGCTTTGTCTTCACCGTTTCATCGCTATCATCGGACAGTTAACTTCGGTTATTAACTCCAATATTAAAAGAATTCCTGATGTAATAGACGATACGTGCGACATCGACTTTTGGGAGAAAATTTTAAGACAAGTGTCAACAGCTCTGGTTCTCAGTTATTTTGGAGGAAGATCAGAGGAAGCCCCTCTCACAAAGCCCCGTACGATTGACAGAACAGCTCTAAACAGCCTTGAAACGAATTTATTTTGAAAGCAAAAATCGAAGAAAGTTTGCGAGTCTGGTAGATTAAAAACTATTTTGATCTGTGGGTTAAAAGACTTACTCAACGGATTTTTTGAAAAACATTAACGTAAAATTCGGTATTTTTACATTATCAATGTAAGTTTTTTTTAGGGACCAGAAAAAAATGACGTTGAAAGAGGGATAACGGACGAAACAGACAACGTAATATCGGAGTTCCACTGTATTAATCATTATTATAATAGTAACAATATTTGTCACTTAAGATAATCTTAAAGATTTCCGAGCAGAAATGCGTATTCAGAATAATTTTTAGTCATTATTGAAAAGTTTAAGGCAGCTTAAAATTCGGCAACAGAAAAGGATTTAATCAACAGAAAGATCAGGAATAGTTATGTCATTAACTCCCACACCTGATCTCTGAAGGGCAGATTGGCGAAAGAGGGAAGATTCTTTGCCCACTTGACCGCCATGAAAAGGAGTCTGGCAGAAGTCTCGTAGATGGTTTCTTGGCCTGGTGGAGGGCAACTAAATACAGGTCCCCCGACTTCCTGGGGCCCGTAGGGCCCACTTGGTCCTACCATTGGAATTCCTTGACGCTGCTGTTGCTGTTGCTGCTGCTCCAGCAACTCTTCCCGAGAGATGTCGGACATGTGACTATCCAATGCTAAAACGAAACGAAGTATGTGCTGAATCAGTAAAATCAACAAATATTTCTTACTTAGATTAAAAAAAAAAAAAAATCAGGCTAGCAAGTGTTTCAGGAAATCGCGAACTAGTAAAGTGGGGTTTTGAATCAGCACCAACATATTGCGATTTTTCTTTAAAGAAAAAGGTACACTTTTAAAACTGCGTGTTGCAAACGATACCTTTTAGAATAAAACGTTATAACAGCATAAATATTCGTTTAAGGGTTCCAAATGAAATGGAAGTGCCATAGGTAGGGCCCGATTAAGATATCACGAGGCCCTAGGCCAAATACATTTTTTGGGGCCCCCTGCACTGAGGCTTCCCAATTATAGACATAGGATACAACAAATTTAGGCATTGACTACAACAATTTTAGCCATTTGGGGGCCCCTAAGTTGTGGGGGCCCTAGGCCGTGGCCTATTCGGTCATCAGGCCCTGGCCATAGGAGTATCAGGGGGGCCAACTGGCACATTTAACGGGATGTCGCTGGTGCTACAACGTTTCACCCTAAAAGGTACCATCTGCAATCCCCAGTTTTAACAGTTAAGAACCACTCTACTTCGGTTTAAAATGTGTGACTTCTTTTACAAAATTCACGTAACTCAATACTCTTATGAAAGGTTTCTTTTTATTTGGAAACTATGCAAAATATGTTTCTAAACTACAGAAGTAACATCTCTGATGAAATTAATTTTGGCGTAAAACCCCTTCTGTTTTGCACGTGATAACCAACATGAAAAAAAGGGAGGGGGCGGGCCTTGAGCGATTGACAGAGTTGTCCAAAGAATATAATCATCTTTAAGATTTTTAAAGGAAAAGAAATTTAAAAATGGATAGTTATTTTACAGAGCTAAATTATGCTCTAAACGTATTAAAAAATCATTAAAGATTTTTATTTGTTAAACTCAAATGTGTGTGTGTGTGGAAGTTTCAACTTCAAAGATAACTGGACAGTTTAAAAATTACCAAACGTATAAATCAGAATTTTTATTGAAAACGGACAAATACAGTACTGACAGCGAAATAAGAAAACAAAAAAGCGTTTTATCTCATAGGATTTTTTTAAACTGAAATTCGTGGAATAAAATACTCGTATAACAGATTAAAACAATAAGTTCTGTCAAGAACTAAACGAGCCTACTTTCCCGTACATCGACATCGGCATTCTAGCATCTGATCATTATTCTCTTGATCATCTGAGACTAAACATTATGTCAAACATACCTTTTTAGCACTTAAAGCTGATTTCTAAAAGCAAAATATACCCCTCTCATCAGATGAAATAGAGATATAAAAAGTAAATAAATGAATAAATGAAGTTTTGTCGCACCTTTTAAAGAATGTAACTGTTACAGTTCTTCCGTAGAAAAATTCCTCAATCGTTTTCAAAAAAAAAAAAAAAATTAAAAGTACAAAGTACATCAAAACACATTTTATCAAAGAAAGGAAAAAAAACTCGTCCGTCGACAAAATGTCTCGATTTTCACTTTTAAACCGTTGCCAGTTGTTAAATATAAATAAAGAATAAAATGCCCTCGTGAATGAAACACTTTTGTTACAAAAAAAATCGTCTGCCAAAAAAAAAAAAAATAATAGTAATAAATAAAATAACACAAATGAATAAATAAACAAAAAATCGTATGCACAGTCACTCATTTTTTTCTGAGCTTGCATTTCCGCCATGTTTGTGGAGTCGGGGTCGGAATCAGAGTCCTCACAGAAGATTATTCAGAAAAGTACTTTACAAACATTATTTATCAAAACCATTTTTTTACAAAGTTAGTTTGAAGGAAATCTGACTTTAAGTTCCAGGATCAACATTCAACCTAAATTCCCCGTAGTGCGCTAATGTTAAATTTTTTTCTGAACGGTTCAATATTGAACGAAAAATGGTTCAAACCAAAAAGCGAAATAAGGGAATGAACTCTCCGAGATCTTTCAAAACAAAAAAAAGTTTATTCCATTCGGATGGTTCACTCAGAAGTTATTAGGTGGGGAAAGGTTGCTTGAATGGTTCAATGTTGAACGAAAAAAATGTTCAAATTGAAAATTTAAATACTGTAATGAAGTATCCTTGCTGAGATCCTTCGAACAAAAAAAAAAGTTTATTTTAAATCGGACTGTTCACTCAAAAATTATTAGGGGTGACAGCTTGCTTGAGCGGTTCAATGTTGAACGAAAAATTGTTCAAATCGGAAATATAAATACGGGAATAAAGTATCCTTGATAAGATCTTTCGAACAAAAAAAAGTTTGTTGAAATCGGACTGTTCACTTCAAAAGTTAGCATCGCGGGACAGTTGTTTGAACGGTTCAAAGTTGAACCAAAAATTGTTCAAATCGAAAAATCAAATATGGGAATGAGTTGTACTCGCCGAAATCTTTCCAACAAAAAAAAAGTTTGTTCAAATCGGAATGTTCATTCAAAAGTTATTAGGGGGGGGAAAGGTTGCTTGAACTGTTCAATGTTGAACCAAAGTTGTTCAAATCGAAAAATTAAATATGGGAATGTGTTGTAATCGCCGAGATCTATCCAACAAAAAAAAGTTTGTTCAAATCGGAATGTTCATTCAAAAGTTATTAGGGGGGAAAGGTTGCTTGAACGGTTCAATGTTGAACGAAAAATTGTTCAAATCGAAAATGTAGATACAGGAATGAAGTATCCTTGGAAAGATCTTTCGAACAAAAAAAAGTTTGTTCAAATCGGACTGTTAACTAAAAAGTTAGCATCGCGGGACAGGTTGTTTGAACGGCTCAAAGTTGAACCAAAAATTGTTCAAATCGAAAAATCAATGGGAAAATCATATGGGAATGAGCTCTACTCGCCGAGATCTTTCCAACAAAAAAAAGTTTGTCCAAATCGGAATATTCATTCAAAAGTTATTAGGGGGGGACAGACAGACCAACCGACAGACCGACCGACACACAAATTCCCCATCTCAATACCCTACTTTCAAATTTTTAATTTTTCGATATTCATTTTACCTTTTTATTTTTTTAACTTGGCGATATTTTTTGGACTTGGCGATATTTTTTTTAACTTGGCAATATTTTTTGGACTTGGCGATATTTTTTAGATGCATTAAGCCAATTTTAATACTTTTTTCGTCTTTCTTTTATTTTTAACGGGAAAGTAGGCTAAAAAAAAAAAAGAACTCGATATACTTTCATACGTTGAAATCATTTTAAAGATAGCACAAAAATTTCAAATTACTAGCTCTTTCTATTAGATCTCATTCTATTAGGTTATGTTTCTAGAAAAACCATTACATGAACTGTACTGTATTTAGAAAATTTAAACTGCTACAAAATATCACTACTCCTTAGTTTAAGCTGTAAAAAGATTCCCATGTTTTTATTTCAACGAACGTCGTTAAAATTAATTTTTATTTCTATTCACGATAAAAGAAAAAGTATTTGAAAGCCCTTCAGAGATTAAATTCTTCATTAATATTTATTTATTTTTAACTTTGGGTCTTGTTCTTTTAAAATGACAAAAAATACCGTTCTCTGTTGAAAATATAACTTTTTTCAAATTAAAAAAAAAAAATCTATTTCGCTAAAACTAATTCAAAAACTAGTTTCTTACACCTAAAAAATAAACTATGAAAACAAAGAGAGGTGTTTCTTTTGGGTAAAAACAAAAAATAGCGTTTTTTAAACATATTTTCTAATCTTTTTCTTTACTTTTTAATACTATCTTGTAAAAAGAACCGAGCACAGTGTTTACTTCGTTAGTTTCATTAACGCTAAATTGCATTTATTACAATTCTCATCTCTTTAAAAATAATTAGATGAGTTCAGCGGTATGCAAAACCATGGAATCGAAACCTCCTCCCTCCCCACACATTAGTATTCTATTCATAAAACCGATTATTTTTTTCATTCAACTACCTTCATTTGTTCTCATTAGAAAGCTAATTGAATACCTTTCAGGTAATTTAATTTCCCAGAGGAAAAAAAAATAACCTACCTCTTCAGTCATCACGACAAATAAAATAATTTCAATTTTTTACCACTTTATATAAAAAAGAAGTAAAAAACCATTTTCACTTGGTTTGCTTCCATATTCAATTACCAGGCCCAATGATCCAAACATTATGTCAAAAAATGCTTTTTCTCTCGCTTTTGTGTACATCTTTTCTTCTTAATAAAGCTTTTATTTTTTTCCCCGTCTGCCATTGTTTCACCAGACGTAAAATAAAATTTCAGCCCGCAAAAAATACTTAAGGTATTCTCCCCTACTTAAACTCATTTCTCCATTGTTTCAGCGAATTTAATTTTCTTCCAAATAAAAGGAGAAAAAAAAGTAAGCATTCTCGCATCTTAATAAACATTTCTTTTTAAGTTTCTTTCCGTTAATTTCTCTAATCGCGTTCCTAAACATTAACTTTTTTTAATGCTTTTCATTTTTTTGCCAGTGGACGCTGACTTATTAAAAATGTCCAGTTTCTTTCAGGCAGTTACTCATTAGCTCTTTAATGCTTTTTCGTAGCTAGGCTGGTTGGATTCACTTCGTTTTTATGCCTAGTAATTTCATTAAAGTAGGGAAAACCGCATTTTGTGCGGCTGTCAACTTTTGTGTCTCACATACTGTCTAATGACATGGGTTTAGGGAAAAAACCGAAGCGTAGGGGAAAAAATAATCTGCACACAAGGTTGTTCATTTTTCTCTTCTGATTCTTTTTTCCCTTCTTTTGCTTTTAAAAGTAACTTTAAGTAATGAAGTGTATGAAAATAGGGTGCAATAAAAAAAGGTGCCTTAAAAACAGCGTAACCTTTTCTTTTTCTAGTTTTGAATGCGGTTTTTTTAGTAAATGAATAAAAGAGAATTAATTTTTCTAGTACTTAGCATTTTCCATGAATCAGAACATGCCTGGAATAAAAAGAAGCTTTAAAAAGGATTACATAAAGAACTGCTTAACATTTAATACGATTTAAAATGCGCTTCTTTTCTCTAATAATAATCTGCTCTAATGTAAAGAAAGCAGAAAATCATTTAAAAAAAAGAAAAAAAAACTTTAGAATCATAGAAAATATATGCTTTGAGATAAAACTTCATTGGTATGTCTTTAATATTTAGCGCTACGTTAAAATAATATAGAAAAAACATAACACTAAGCATGCATTTGTTTTATCTCTCAATTGTTTTTGCACATAAATCCTAATAAATAAATAAATAAATAAATAAAACTTACTTATCACTAGATATGCACATTTTAGACATTACAAACTCAAACTGTTTTGAAATCTTTCAGTATGGCAAAAAAGATCCTTTTAAAATGTTTTCAAAAATATTGTTCACAGATTCTTGCAACTAAAATGTCCGATCAAAAAAAAAAATAATAATAACTTCCTCTTTTACAAAAGAACTAAATGAATCAAGTACCTAAAACTGCTTTTTCACTACAATAAAGTACTAAAACATTTTTATGTGTCAACAAATTACATAAAAATATAAATATTACTTGTATTTGTATCAGAAAATTAATACTATAACAAAACCTTAAATTTTATAAAAATTTCAAAAAAAAGTCTGCCATTGACAAATTTGCTTGTAGCTAAGGCAGGGATTCAAGTGAAACAGCACTGCGATCGCTTCGAATTGCAATCGCTACTGGAAGTGAATTACATTATCATCAACTTAAATTGGCCTGACGTCACTACGGGTGGAGCCAATAAGAGCTCACAAGCACTCAGCGATCTCCTCTTATTCGCCAAGTAGGCTGTGACGTTTTATCTAGCTCGCTTTTCATGGGCAAACGTCACGCTGACGTCACGATGTTTTTATCAAGAAACGTTCTAATGTAATTCATTTCCAGTCGCGATTGTAATTTGCGATTGCCTGTTTCACTTGAATCCCTGCCTAAGGCAGGAATTCAAGTGAAACACCATTGCAATCGCTTCGAGGCGATCGCAAATTGCAATCGCTACTAGAAGTCGAATTACATTAGAATCGCATCTCGTAGCGATTGTAACGTTTCACTTGAATCCAAATTTGGGAATTTGCGATTGCAATGGTGAGTTGCGATCGTCTGTGTTTCACTTGAATTCCTGCCTAAGAGTCTATAGGTTTAAGATCTAATGGAAAGAATATAAGCAGGGATTCAAGTGAAACAGCACTGCGATCGCTTCGAATTGCAATCGCTACTGGAAGTGAATTACATTATCATCAACTTAACTTGGCACTGACGTCACTACGAGCGGAGCCAATAAGAGCTCACAAGCAGTCAGCAATCTCCTCTTATTCGCCAAGTAGGCTGTGACGTTTTATCTAGCTCGTTTTTCATAGGCAAACTTCACGCTGACGTCACGATGTTTTTATCAAGAAACGTTCTAATGTAATTCATTTCCAGTAGCGATTGCAGTTTGCGATAGCCTGTTTCACTTGAATCCCTGCCATAGATAGACTGGCACTAGAATATACGAAAAATCTTGGATTTAATCATGATGGAAACTTTGAAATCGAAATAAGGAAACAGAAATCCGACTTTTTTTACAATTCATGATAACAAAATGGGTTTATGAATCTAGCAAACGAACTAATATTTATCGTCTACAATATTTATTGCTTTAGGCAGGGATTCAAGTGAAACAGCACTGCAATCGCTTCGAATTGCAATCGCTACTGGAAGTGAATTACATTATCATCAACTTAACTTGGCTTGACGTCATTACGGGTGGAGCCAATAAGAGCTCACAAGCACTCAGCGATCTCCTCTTATTCGCCAAGTAGGCTGTGACGTTTTATCTAGCTCGTTTTTCATAGGCAAACGTCACGCTGACGTCAGGATGTTTTTATCAAGAAACGTTCTAATGTAATTCATTTCCAGTAGCGATTGTAATTTGCGATGGCCTGTTTCACTTGAATCCCTGCCTTAGGATACATTTTATTTCAACTGTAATTTCGGTAAATTTCTTTAGTGGCAACACTTGATTTTTTTTTATTATCGTTTGCTGCTTGAAATTAAATGTTATTTTAAAATATTAACATTCTTAAAAAACTTTATTAGAGCAAGTTGAATAAAAAGAGTTGCTTCAAATGCTTTGTAGAGCGAGTTTTTTAGTCAAATTCTCAGTTGGTGGCTATAATTGGGGACATTTATTTATTTATTTATTATTCTACTGAAAAATGAATGAAAATAGGGCTGAGATGGATAAAAGCGTGAACTCAAGTGTAACGGCATCGAATCAAAGTAGGAAATTTGATGACACAGCAAAAGGTGAGCATAAAGTTCCTCCTTTTTAGTCCGATAAGCCTGATGTATGGTTCTTATTGCTCTTCCAAGCGGAAGCACAGTTTAAATTTGCCATTATTATAAATAAAGAAACCAAATTCGATTATTTTTTATCATAATTAGAATTAGAACCCATTGAAAATATTTAGGTCATTAATGGTGAGGATAACGAAACAAAATGCACCGATTATTATACCGAGTAATTTGCTAGTTACATCAAATAGTTATTTTAATCTTTAGAAATACGAACACATTACAATAATACTTTTTAAAAAGGTTTTATGCTAGTTGTGACTTTTGAAAATTATCAACTGTAATGCATTGAAGGCCACATCGGCTTTGCAATACGTTATTGGAGGCCACATCTACAAGCTTCATGGAAGAAGTTTATTAAATCCAGAAAAACAATGTTCTAAGAAGCTATCTGAAACTTCTGACGAGAAAACTAATGGATAAAATATTATCCATTAGATTTCTAATCATTATCGCGTTAAATGTCTGTGACCGATGTTGAAAAAAACGAGTGGTCAAATAAATTACTGAAGAACAAAGTCACAAAATGAATTATAAACACTTTAAGAGAAACAAAAACTCCCCGATTTTTCTGGATTTTTACTGTGCTCTGATAAATTTTCTCTTAAAGCAGGGACGTCATTTCAAGTTTTTCCAGGGGGGGGGGGGGGCAAAGGGTCCAAACACAATGCAATTTCATCGGAAAACATGAAAAACCAATCCCACTTATATGTAAATACATTGATTTCTCAAAGTCAGGGGGGGCGGCAATTGACCCCCCTCCCCCCCCCCCTAAATGACGGGCCTGCTTGAAGCCAGTGATTCCCAACATTCAAATATTCTCTAATATCACTTCTACTCTTTGAACATCGAAATTACAAAAGAACATATTATGTTGTGATGCACAGCGAATGTGTATGTTATACACGTGTAATAGTCGCTTTAAGTACTTTTTAAATTCTTAAACAAGATGCTGCAATACACAAAAGCGTATGCAGACAAACCATTTCAGGGTTGGGGGAGGGGTGGCCTGAGTTAGAAATTCGCCTGGCAATTTCTCGAAATAGAAGTTCCAAAATCGCAATTCTCATCGATGATAACCCTACTAAAAATGACCCGTAGAGATCACTAAAAAAAATTGTACGAGGAAATGGCCAACGGATATCAATAGAGCTAAATCAGTAGAGGTCTACTGATATCAGTTGAACAAAATGCTATGGATCCTTATTGATATCCATAGATTCTACGGTTTTGTTCTACTGATATCACTAGACCTTTACTGATTAAGCTCTATTGATATCCGTTGGCCATTTCCCCGTACATTTTATTTTTATTCTATGGTGCTATGGATCTTTATTGATGTCCATAGACCCTACGGTTTTGTTCTATTGGTATCACTGAAAGATGCTATGGATCTTGTTTTGGTCTCTACTGATTTAACAGTATTGATATCCGTAATCCATTTCCCCATACAATTTCTTTTTATTGATCTTAATGGGTCATTTTTACTAGGGATAGAACTACTCGAACAAGGTTGTGTGTCATTGCACAAGTGGTGTGCCAAATATCCAGCAGAACAAAAGTGATATATGCTGAAGCAAATGCTCCCGCAGTTCGATCATAGCATCCTAAGACTGCAGTTTCGCCCTTATTGTGGACTCCACAGTTAGGAATAGCCAATGATCGAGCCGGAGGCAAAAATCGTCTTAATGTAGCTGAGATAGCCAACAAACTGGTAGATAAAGTGAATTTGTCTGTTTATACGTAATAGCATTAATTAGCCACAGTATAAAGATTTTGTACCTATCAGGGCATAACACTACATTGAAGTCTCAAATTTTAATGAATATGCATCGAGACTTATTATACATCACATGGAGATGTATGGAAAATACCTTCAAAATGATGATTCTTAGACTAAAGACAAACTTATTTATGGAACTTCAAATGCTCCATTTTTCACAATGCGCACAATGTACAATTTACACATGAAGAGGCCAATTTTTTTGTATCCAGTTTAAAGAATAAAAATGTGTTTTTCTTTAATTGTCTTTTAAAAATAATATCTTTGAAATGAATGGTTGAACCATATGTCTGTGATGATTTGAAAGAAAACTATTGATTTTTTTCAAACATAAAGGGAAAAAAAAAATGACTGGCATAATCTATGAATCTGTAATATAAGATTTTAAAAAGTCAGAAATTTTATCAGTTAAAATTTCAGTCGAAGTTTATTATTTTAAAATTATAGTTATCTTTATTTACAAAATTTAAAATCATGGGCTTTTTTTATTATTATTATTAATAACCTTCCTAGCTCACTAATTTTACCGAGACTCACTACTTAAGTTTAAACTTAATGATTTCATTTCTACAGGTATCAATTGGAATTAGTATAACCTATCGGATTTCTATTGATGTTAATTAAATCTTTAAGTGATATCCATTGGGATCAGTATCCCACTGACCAGATTTCTGTTGATATCTATAAAGCTTCTAGTGATATCCATTGAAATGCTTTCCTACTGACCAAATTTCTATTGATGTCTATAGGGCTTCTATTGATATCCATTGGGATGCTTTCCTACTGACCAAATTTCTATTGATGTCTATAGGGCTTCTATGGATATCCATTGAGGTCATGATCAATAGGCTACAGGTATCAATAGTTTCTATCGATACCAATAGAGACATCGATAGAAATCAATTCATATCAATAGAACTCTACCGATATCAATAGATTTTTCTATTGATCTCTATGGGTCATTTTTAGTAGGAAAGAGATGGGGGTTTGAGGTTTTCTCCTCAGAAATTCATTGAAACTAGTTCTAAAAATGAAATTACAGACCTGCTTTGGTGTTTGGGGAAAAAGAGGCTCGAGGATCCTTTGAGAAAATTTTAAAAAATAAAAAAATATATGCAGGCTATTTTTGGTACCATTAGTAGAAGAAATGACACTTGAAAACTCTCTCCAGGCCATTTTTCTAGAAATTAGGGCTCGAAAAGAGCAATTTGACTTTTTAGTGTTGCTAGGACGTTTCTCGAAACTAAAGTCTTAAAACTAACTTTAAGAGATCTTTGGTAACGTTTAGGGGAAAGGATGGAGCTCTGTGTTCACACCGATATTGTTTCGAAATCCATGTTCCAAAAGCGCTATCAAAAACTAGTTAAACTAAAAAAATCTGCTAATGATAAATCGCCGAATACACTTTTTGCTTGCCATTGGTGTAATATAGTAAGTTAAAAGGTTTCATGGTAATTCTTCAGTTACGGTACTTTTGAGCAGTCAAAAAACGCAAATTTTAACAGTGATTATTTTTGTTATTTTAATGTATTAAACATCTTTTTACGCCATTCAATTGCAATGTTTGAGTCAAAAAGTCTATAAATCGTAGATATATACTAAAGCTTGAGTCTAAAACAAAAATTGATGGTGGGCAAGTGGCAAGTAAAACTAAAAAGTTAATGGCCACATTGAACCATGTCCCAAAACTGCAATCCTATTTCATTGCATTTGCATATAGTAATATTGCATTGTGCGTTTGCATAGATCTTAACCAAAAATACTATATGTAAAAGAAAACGGTTTGGAAAAAGAAAAAAAAACTTACATTTTTTGAAGAATAAAATTATTTATTTTGAAATCCAAATAATGAGACATTATGAAAATAAAACAAAAACTAGAAGCACATGCCTCCTTGAAGTTTAATAAACATTTAATTTGCTGATTAATCATAAATTTAGTCATTTTTGATTATTTTTCCAACTAATTGTTTTAGCATTTTCTATATTGAAATTATGTATTTAGATGATTTGTAAAGCAGAAATGTCGGTTTTCTCTCCAAGTAAACATTGACCGCCAGTGATGATGATGATGGCTATTTTCTTTTCATAATCGGCACGATGCATTTAGGCATTTTGTGTATTTTTTCAGAAAAAAGTAGGTCGCCAGTTTGGCGACTAACATCACATTTTGTAGTCGCCAAAAAAAATTGCCACCACTTGCGAGTTGCGATCGCTACCCAAGTAGCATCAACTCATCGGATTTTGCTCGGCCGATCAACAAACTCCTCGTAAACTGATCCTGTAACGCACGATGACATCGTTCCGATCAGTATCCGAGCATGGTTTTCGATGAGCTACTTTTCATCGGAAAGCGATATCCTTCCGATCAACTTTCCCGATGAAAATAAGATGAGCTATATTCCATCGGAAAACGATATCCTTCCGATCAAGTTTCCCGATGAAATTCCTCAGCACAGGACTGTTCTGCTCGTAAATTGCTCCAAATCTCATCGTATTCCCATCGGATTTTGCTGCTCGGATTTTGCTTGGCCGATGAGACATATTAGATCATCGGCCGATGAGAATTTCATCGGGTTTGGATGAATGGCCGATCATCGGCCGATGAGATGATGCTGCTAGGGAATTTTTGTGATTTTTTTTCTCAATGAAATATATCAGCACCAGCTTTACGTAGCTTTAAGCAGTCGTACAAAAATTGTCAACATTTTCAGAGATTCTGGGAATTTAATGTATAGAAAAATGCAAAATCTTCATGCATTGGAAAACAATTGCTATCTTGTAATCAGTCAAGAACTTGTCCCCTAGAATAAGAAAAAAGGCCAATTTTTTGTTGAATACTGTCTTTTGGTGTATGTGTTACGTTTAAAACCCGAGAAAACCCTGACGTAACGACTAGTACTGAATGAATTTGTTTTATCCAATCATTCTGTTACCAGTTCTATGTTACTATGGGATATTTCTCTGTTTCTATTTCTCTCGAAAGTTAGGAAAATTTGGCAGTTAAAAAAATGACAGTTAAATGAATCAAAATGCTTTATTCATTTTCGTAGAATTCTCTCTCAAAAATATAGTTTACATATATGGTAAAATAAGTTGAATGTAAAAGTGAAAATCTGAAAAATAATGAGCAAAACCAGTGTTAAAAAAGTTACTTAAATGATTATGAAAATTCAGAATAGTCACGTGTCATTCTCTCCGCCATTCTCTACGCCAAGCGATAATATTAGTAACTTCTATATAGGAAACAAAAAAACAAAATTAGTTGTCGGTCGCTATAGGCCATTAGGCAACTAAATGAAAAAAAGTGAGTATTAAAAAAAAAGTTGTCGATCGCCACTTAAAAAAAAAAAAAAAGCAGCATCAGTTATATAGTGGGAAAAAATCTTTTACATCCACTTTAAATTGATGATTTGAATAGCATCAAGAACCAGTATTGTTTGAAAACTTCTGAAAATTCGTATCTCATCATTGTACTCGTATGCTTGCTTAATTTCCGCTAACAAAAATTAATTTGTTGACTTTATCCACAATTAACTTTATAATTACTAATATTCATTTTTGTCTTTATCAACGATTAAAACAGCCGTCCGATTCAAGGCAGATTAAGTATAGAATAAAACTTAATATTCGAATTTTTTTTTAAATATAGCGCATTGTGGAGAGAAAGAAACGAGAAGAAAAAATAATTCTTTCGTGGAAAGCAGAAAAAAACGGTTTCCATTTAGTGCTGTGACAGATATCTTTCTAGTTCTTTTTTTTTTTTTTTTTAAATACAACTTTTTATTTACATTGCGGGCAATTTATGTAGCTATAAATTTCACAATTAAATAAAAAGCCAAAAAATAAGAAAAATCACCAAAGAAAAGAACCACAAAAAAAGAAAGAAAGAATAAATATTCCAACATCATCTTTCTTGTGCACTCCAATTTAACAAATTCAAGTAGAAAAATTTGATTGATTTTTGTATTACCTTTTTAAACACGTACAACAAAAACAGTGCGTTAAGTGTCATACGTATACATTTCAAGTCATGTATGCAAGCATTAAAAAACATTTAAGTACAAAAAGGCCAAATTTTCTAGGGTGTAAAGATGCCCCACCTCACCAGATAAGGGCTAATAAAAGTGCGATGAAAAACTTTAAGGACTATTTTTGATAAGACATGCGTGTGTGTTAATCGTTTATCGTTTTCAATTGGCATAATTTTTAGCAATCGGTAATTATTGATTTGTGTTTAGTATTAATTGTAACTGGATGCATTTTTCATGTGATTAGCTTTTCTTTATTAGAAAATGTTTCTCCTTTCATTTTCATTATTTAAAAAGCAAGTTTCATTTTTCCTTTTTCTTAAAAAACTGTAAATAATTTTTAACATTTTACAAAATGCTCTGATGATTTATATTTTTTCCGCAACAGCAACTTTATTCCAAAATTCCAAAACTTACTGTTTTTTAAAATGCTGTGTTGACATAATGACGAAATAAAAGTGTATATTTTATCAAAAACTCAACAAGGAGGAGTTTAAACATAATTGAAGTCTCCCCGGGCAGGTGATATATGCCAAAGCATTACGATTTTAAGACTCTGGCTTGATATAAAACTATTTAGATAGTAGCATTCATTTAAAAAAATAAAGGTTATAGATTTTTTTTAGGTCAGGATAAATTTCTAAGCATCGTGGAGCTGTAGACTGAATTTAAAGGTTACCCCTTCTTGATAGTCAGTTCTTTTATTCATCAGCGATACAAAATAAAAATTGTATAATAAGTTCCACATTGCTTGATTATTTTACCAGTTAACGTAGTAATTTAGTATCTAACACACACAGTTCCTATTACATTCTATGGTTTTTGTCTTTTTTGTAAACAGTTCAGTAAAGTTTGCGGTCAGGCCACTATATTAGGGGAGCCGATACGTTTAACATTTTGGTTAAAAGAACGCAATACCACCAATATGTGCACCAAAACTGCGTTGAAAGCAGCTAGTAACTAGTTTCAGCTGTGTTCCTAGGTTGATGTTTGACTATTTAATATATAAAGGAAAAAAAATCATTAATTCATATTTAAAACAAGTAAGGTATGAAAATGTCATTGTTTTTTGCAGGAATTTTTCCTAAAAAGCAATTTTTATTTTTAATTACATTAAAAAAGCTACTATTAATTTAAGAAATAACTTATCTCACCAGTTTTGCTAAGTGGCAACGTTTAATCAATTATCGTTTCGACGAAGCAACTAGCGAGTATAACAACGTATTTTCAAATACATGGCCTTGTTCAAAATTTTCGCGGAACCAAAATGTCAGATACGTTGGCATGTTTTTCAAAGTTTAATTTAGCTCATACGGTATGCTTCGGTAATTTAATCAGTGTCACTCTAAATCGACTCATCGACTAAAAACGCCATTTGTCGTTATTTTAGTTTGAACCTTTATGAATAAGAAAAAAGAAATCGTAGCCCTCTGGGGAGGGGGCGTTCGCCCCTAAAACCCCCTTTTGCTGTGCCCCTGCCATCGGCCATCGGCCATTCGAAAGGAAAAGCAATCGACCATTGACCATCAACCGTCTTTGAACAATCGGCATCGACCCATCGACTAAAAAATACTTTCGGTCGTTTTTTTTTATCTTGAACCTTAATGAATAAGAAAAACAAATCTTAGGGCTCCATCCCTAAAACCCCCTTCTCTGCGCCCCTGCTCTAAAGTAATGGCGGCACACTTGTTGGGAATCACTGTGGCAGACAATCACATTGAGAAAAAAAAAACATAAACACATATTGCGGGAGGGTGTTACCTTCCTTGGGGTCGTGGTCCCTCTCTATCTTGGTCCCTCCGAGCAGGTGGTGGTGGTGGTGGTGCGGCGGCGGCACCCGGTGGTGCGGCTGTGGCGGCGGCGGCGGGTAGAGCGCGGCGACCGTGGCGGCCACTCCGTCGCGCAGCAACCGCTCCGACTCCAGCTCCGAGAGGCTCTCCGGCCGGATGGTGGCCGTGTTCCGCGGCTGCCGCTCGTTCTGGACCGCTGCGCGACACAAAAAACGCACGTGAGGAGAGATCGATTGCATTCACACTACATCGATAGTCAATCAGCGATTCCCTACCCGTGTGCCGAGTCACTTTAGAGAGTCCCTAATGTAGATTTTTTGGGATACAGGGAAACTTACTAGGGTGTGTCTAAAAAGTTTGGTGAATACACTGCAAAAAATAAGATGCTGTTTTTACAATATAATACTGGCAGCACAGGTTTCAGTTTAAAACTGTAAAAACACAGTAATAAACTACAAAACTAGCAATTTTACAGTTTATTACCATAAAATTAGCTGCATCATACTGTAAAAACAACAGAATAATACTGGCAGCAGAGGTTCCAGTTTAAAACTGCAAAATGCACAGTAATAAACTAAAACTAGCAATTTTACAGTTTCTTACTAGCAATTTTTCTGTAAACTAGCAAATTTTACAGTTTCTTACTGTAAAATTAGCTGTATTATACTGTAAAAATAACATCCATTTTTTACAGTGTATGATTAAAAACATAAAAACAGAATGTTAATTGTAAATACCTTTATTGCCCTTCAAAATACTCTCCACCATGCAGCCTCAACACACTTCTGAAAACGTTCATAACCCTTGAAAACTGTTGGAGAGTTCTTGACGTGGAATGGTTCTCAGAATAGCCGTCACATGTTTCTGAACCTCTTCGACGAAAAAAAATCTTGCGTTTTCTAAATATTAGCGACAATGGACCCTACTGCTTCTTGCTAATGCCCAATTCTTCTGCTATGATCGCAGAATCAACCACCGATCACTTGTTAGCATCACTTGCACACGTTCAGTGTTTTCTGGTGTCCTGCTTGTAGATGGTCGGAATGAACGTGGTTCATCATCCACAGATTAATTACCAGCGCAAAAGCGTACAAACTAATCATACACACATTTCCTGCTCACAGCACCCTGTTCGTACAAATGCACTAACATGTAATGAATTTTTGTCGCCGATTTTCGCAATTTGAAACAGATATTAATGCTATGTAGTTGCTCAATGACACCTACTCCTCTGATCACTCTATTAGATTGAATGCAATTTGTACTGCGCTAGAAGCATCACGCTAGTACCTACAGAGGTCAAGTCCAGACATGTTCATCCATGTTTACACGGGCACGCGTGCTTCTATCAAACTTTGAATGCCAACTTATAAGATCATTCACCGTACTTTTTAGACACACCCCCTATTTGTCTCACATGTCGTGAGGGAAAAAATACAACATAATTCTATAATTTTGAATTTCAAACTCAAAGGGGGGGGGGGAGCATTGGATTTATTTGAATCATAGGTGTAGTACTAACTAGATGCACAACGAAAAACCAGTTCCATGGGCAAACGAGACTATCCAGTGAACAAGCAAGCGTCTGTAAAAACTATTTTTAAAAAATAGGGAAACAAAAAATCCAGAGTGAAATTTAAATACGAAAATGCTTACGGCAAAATTTTCAAAACAGACAGCTGCAAATTTCATTCGATGAGACTCCCTCATTGATCTTTTGTGTTAAATGTGGAATCACTTCTTTTTATTGCCAAAATGCAACTTCGCAACTGATTCGAAGAACACTTAGGGCCGAATTCAAGTGAAAAACCATTGCAATTTCTTCAAGGTGATCGCAATAAACCAAAATTGCAATCGCTACTGGAAGTCGAATTACGATAGAATCGTATCTCGTAGCGATTGTAACGTTTCACTTGAATCCAAATTTGGGAATTTGCGATTGCATTGGTGAGTTGCGATCGTCCGTGTATCACTTGAATTTCTGCCTTAAACGAGACAAAACATTGCGTTATAATCTGATGAATGAGGGAGTCGCTTTGAAATCAGAAATTGTTATTATCTCTGTTAATTAACAAATCGGAAGAAATGAACTAATGAATTTTACTGTTTCCGAAAATCTCTTCAGTGTTAAGGTCATGTTATTAATGATGTGTAAATTTTGAGTCTAAACGAAAGAAAATATACTTCTATCATATCGTCTAGATTTAGAAAATTTGACGTCACATTTACATTTAGTCACGACTATAGATTTGACTGATTCAAACTATAAACGGAGATCAAAAGTTTTTTTTTTTTTTGTGTGTGTTTCTTATGCGAATTTTAACTTATGGTACTTTTCGCAATTAAAAAAGTATATGCTAGAAACACCTCCAAGAACTGAACTGAACTGAATACTTACAGATAACAACTCGTTTCAGGCAGTAGTCGAAAGTTTTCTATTCTGAATCGTGTTTTAGCATTTCTTTGTGATATAGTTTGACTTCAAACCTTGTTACTGTCGTGACGTGATTTCTAACATGTTAGTTTCAATTGGTTTGCCGAACCGTTACTTTTGAACAGTTAGTTTTACAGTAAACTGTTTATCAAACTCAAAGTCTACCCTGAAAATGCACAGCATTGATTTATTGGACTGGCTATACTTGGACGTGTCAAGGACTTGAAGTTGCGGTAAGCAAATTTTTGCTCTAAGCGTTTGTAAGTAAGAAACTCCTTTGACGTGCATCCTTATGATTTAATTTTTGACTTTAAAAACCAGAACAATAAATAAGTATGTAAAAACTGATTGGTCAGTAAGCAAAATAAATATTTTTCGTGAGCAAATACTGAATCGAAAAGAGATCTACGTAGCATCTTTAGGATTTCAAAAACTACGCAAAGTGAACATTGTCTTTAAATATGAGATTTAAAATAATTTTGTTACGAGCCAATAAAAATAAGTTTTATTAACTTCAACTTTACTGCGTTCAAGTATTAATTATATTGTTCTAAACCAATGTATCGCTAGAAATATGTTTATTCTTTAGTTCGCTTTCTATTCGCTAGAATTTATACTTAATTGGATATCATGGATATCATAGTTTGTCAAAGAACAGGAAGATTTAATTAATTAGCTATTTTAAAAACTATGGTTTGTCACAACAAAATTGTTAATTTATACTTCCTTACATTATGTACATTATAACAGTGCTTGTAAAAATGGAGAAACTTATGAAAACTACAAGATAATGAGCAACGATACTGTTCTTGTATTTTTAGAGATGAGAGAGCAAATATCATGTTAAAATAACTGCTGAAAATTTTTTTTTAATAATCTGTAAAAACATAATTTATACTTCACTCTTTTTTTTTCTCCTTTTTGATTTCATCCTTTAATTTTCTCTAATTTAATCCAACTTTTTTCTAACTTTTTGAAAATAAAACAGCAGAAATAATTCATCAAAAATATCGCACGAACTTCTTTTCATTCTGTACAATTAACAGTAAGAGGGGAGGAGTGTGCAACTTAATAGCAATTTAAAAGTAAATCTCTACTAATAATAAAGCTGAAGGTTGGTCTGTCTATCTGTCTGTGACCCGCATAGCACCAAAACCGCTCGATCGATTTTCTTAAAATTTGGCACAAAATTAGTTCGTAGCATGAGTGGGTGCGTCTCGGAGCGTTTTTTCGAAAATTCTATCTCGTTCTTTTTCTATTCTAATTCTTAGCTCATGTTTCATTAAAATTCAATAAAATGGGGAAGAAATATTTCATACACATTTTTAAGTCTTATGTCATTTGAAAGCTGAAAATTTTCTGCTAAAAATGATATCAATTAGAAGTTTCTACGAGCATTAGAAGAGCTGATAATTGATTTTAGAATCCCGGGAATTCAAGGCCTACCTTGAGCAAAGCAAGCCAAACGATTATAAAATGGTTAAGTTCGAGAATAAAATTTAAAAATAAAGATGAAATGAATTATTTTATCACAACGGAAATTAACTTTTCATGTTGTTACCATGGTTACGTTGTTATACCTTTTTTTGTTTCGTTCTTTTTCCCTCAATAATTTTCAAAATGTATTTGTTTTTGTAGCAATCCAAACTCCTAGCCTTATTAAAATGAGTTATTTAACTGTTGGAAAAAATCATCTGTTTTTATTTTCTCAGTTTTTAAGGAATTAAAACACGATAAATTATAAAAATATCGTATAAATTGCGATATTGCAACGTTCTTTCTAAAGTGTTTCATTTCGAAAAATGTATTATTTTGTTTTTGAACTTGGGAAAGAAAACTTTCTTCTTCTTTTAAACTTTGGTAAGATTTTTGTTGGTTTCTGTAAGCAACAAAATTGTTCTTATTTTCTCTTTCGGCTTATTTTTATATCATACTTTTAAGGAATAAAAGTTGAACTATACTAAAACAGAGTATTCTTTCTGCTATATCAATTATTTAACAAATGAACTTTTAATTTTATACCACGGGCAAAACCGTGCGGGTACCGCTAGTCATGAATAAAGTAAAAGCAAAACACTATAAGTAAAATAAAATGATAATTTTTTTTTAAGTCTTTAGTGAGTAAATGGAGAGACCTAATAAAAAATATATTGCCCTTTACTCGTTTTTTAGTTTTCCTAATTACACATAAAAGATACATACATTATTTTCATATTTCAAAAAGTTCAAAAACATAGTTTTCTCTTTTTTTAAACTACTTTTCAGATCAAAGAGTTAAAAGAATATTTTTATTTCCTTCAATAAAGTAAAAGTTGAAGCAAACAAATCATCTTAAAAGCAAAAGATAACAAATTTAATAGCTAAAGGAACAATAACGCTCGTGAAAATCGCAACGAAGAGAAATCTAAATTGAATCATTTTTCCCCTTACCAACAGAGCCAGACGGGTTTTTTTATTTTTATTTTTTTATTTTTTTTTTCTTTGTATTCCTAAATTTATTAACGTTGGTTGGAAAGAAATCATATAACTTTACTTAACCTGAACATAAAGAAAACTTTTAACTGCTTTAAACTAAGAAAAATATGCAAATTTGGTTGAAAAAGAACATAGTAATACATTCAAAATATAAAAGAGAATAACACATACATCATCATTGTGAACTTAGCCGGTAATTCTGATTCTGAGCATAAAATGATTTCGTTTTTACGACAGTAAAAACGAAATGTAAAGGCTCAATGTAAAAGTGCATTATATCCTTCTTAATTATTTTACCATTGCTTCATATATAAAGCTCACTACAACTTTTACTATAGAAAAAAAAATACAGTTATTCAGCCATACTGTATGTACTCAGATACTTTTTTCGGAAGAGTGAGTTACCTCACATTCATACTAAAAGGTATAACTTAAGGTCTTACCATTTAACGAACAAATAAGCATTTTAAAAATATGGAGGTACACCGATTTTACAATGAGATACACGCGTATTGAAAGTGTAAAAAAAAGTTTTAAAAATGCAACCAGATTTATATATTTCAGATAAATATTGGAATGGTCTGATCATGTTCATTTTTAAGGTAGCTTATGACCACTGCGTTGAGAGGGCAAAGCTGTATTACCACCTTCTCTCGATGGAAAATCAATGGTTGTTGTTTGCTATTGTTTACTGAGCCCTGATCTGAGACTATTTGTTTGCTGATGCTTGAAAAGTTAACAAGTTTTAACATCGAAAACAATTTGTTCCAGATCGAAAATTGCGTAAAAGATAAAGTTTTGGTATTTCTCATTCAGGCTATATTTACGACAGCTCTAACATTCAGAGAAGAAAATATAGTTAACAAGCATAGGTTGTATTTTGTGAGTTGTTTCTTACTGTTGACACTGTGATGTCACCTTAGGTTGCTAAAAAATACTTTAAACTGTTTCTAAATTTAAAAAAAAAAAGTGAGAAACAAAAACAAGTTAAATCATAATTAAAACAGCAAACATCTACACTCAACTGCGATGCAAGAAAATGGAAGACTTAAAATTAATCTTGACTCGAACATCGCCATTAAAAGGAAATACGGCTCGGGTCTTCGAGCACAGAGCTCAAAGTTTTTAAAAAATATCTATAATTGAACTGATCATTTCAAGTGTGAGTTTGTGCTTAAAAACTTCATTAATAGACCTGGCGAGTTCATAAATTTATGAAAATAAATTAATAAATAAATTAAAAAATAAATTCTACTTTTTAACTGTTGGTTAACTATATTTTACATACAAAGAGAGGATTGCTCATTTACTAAGTGGTATATATCCATCTCTCCCAAGAAGTAAGACAAAAATTTTAGGCCCCTATGCATAGATTATGTGCAAGGTCCTAATAAATCCTTTAATGTTTGCCGCTTCAACAAAGAAAAAATCCTTTGTAGGTACAGAGTCGAATCACTGAAACTTTATTTTTGATAACACGACCAAATCCAGAAAAATCGGCCGAAATCTCTACTACGTGCAGTAGGGTACCTATTTGATCCAGTGCTTGTGGCGAACTTAAGAATTTTCACCCCTGGTTAGCACCATCCTGATGGCAGGTCACTGTGACCTCCCAAAAAGTTTCATTATCTATAAAATTTTGACTGATTCGGTAAATTTAGAGACAGTATTGCAACTTAGACATTATTTTTCTTTTAAAACTGTTTTTAATGACCCCCAATGTTCCTTCTCGTTAGATGTTATGTATGTATGATACGTGGACTAGAGCATATTTTTTCATTTGGCAAAATTGTAATTTTACATCGCAAATGGAGAAGTCCACTTTCCCGACAATTTTAGTTCTGGTAGCCCATGCCGCTTCCCATCATTTCACATAAATTCAATAAAACCAAAAATGCTTAGAATTCGTTACTAAACATAATGTTTTTTGAGAATTAAGGATTATTTCATTTCCCCCTCTAGCTCTTAATCTTAAGGGGATTTTTCTTTTAATGTTTTTCTACTAATATAATCAAATTTAAAAAAAAATCAGTTCCTTTCCCCTTTCAGAACGTTTTCAATTCATCTTTGAAATACTGCCGCCCCCCCCCCTCCATCGGGTTGTGCAGCCGTGGCAAAAGCCCCTCCTGCCAACTTCCAGGTACGTCACTAGTTGCCTGGGAGTTTTCAAACTACTTTTCGGGATTCTACTGTACAACTTAAAGAATTTGAGTATTTGAAACTTTTACATCAATACAGGTTTTCAATGCTTTTCTCGATTGTCGTTGTGTGTCTGAAAGCGCTTTTGAAAGATTTTTTTCACCATATACTTGTTACAGTACTGTGAATTTGGGGAAAATAGAATATTTTACTCTTGCAGAGAGTTTTGTTCGAACGAGAATATAGACACTTTAAAATAAATAATATTTGAAAAAGATGGTTTAATACCATTAAAAGCCTTCATTTCTCAAAAATCTCATAAAAACATTAATTTGTTGAAATTTCCTCAAAGAAGCATGGGAACAAAAGTCGTTACCTATAATACTTGTTGTACTCACCTCAGAATATTGACAGCTCTCTTCTTTCTGTGATCCTATGATACCACAGTAGAAATAAACTATATAGTAAAACTATTATTTGGATCTCGAAAACACACTTACCATCTTTATTCATGCCCATTTGCAAACACTTTTTCAGCCGGCAAGCCTGGCATTGATTGCGATGAGCCTTGTCCACAACACAGTTGCCAGTTCCTGCTTGGCACCTGTGAAAGAGAGGCAATAAACTGATGTTAGCAGCAACAGTAAAAACCATACATGCAGTTAAGACTTTCCAACGATACAAATACTCCTATGTACAAGTCTGCCGCAATTTCGTAGAAATATTTTAAAGGTATATGCTGTGATTTATCGTTATAAAAAGTTTTCTGACTTAAACAACCGTAGCACGGTAGTTCGGATTCCAGTAATGGATTTAAATTGCATATTTATAAAAACTTGGATTGAAATTCTGATGAAGAATTTTTGGGCCCATGGGATTCGATTACATGATGCTGGGATTAAAAAAACGACGTTCTAACCAAGTGAACCGCTGTCCTTCTATTACAGAAAACTATACATTAAAGCACTGCTTAATAACAGAATGAAGCGGGGTTTTATTTTGTTTTTATTAACATAGCAACCGCAGTGTGAATTATACCTTTGCTTTTCGCCGAAAGTGCCAAAAAAATAAAATCTTCATTAATACCTTACTTTTGAGTTTTTATGAATTATTGAAAATATTATGGCCTTCTCACACACAAAAAACAGATTTGAGAAAATAGTATATATGATTTGTATTTCAGCAGTAATTTTTTAGTGGCAACTCCTGGTTTTGTTTATTATCGTTTGTTGTTAAAACATATTTGTTTGTTCTAGTCTAAGAAAGATTTAAAAAATAAGATTCTCAATACAAGTTAAACAAAATTTGATTTTTTTTCTTGACGATCTAGTTTACTCTTTGTCAAATTGTTTTAAATTTTCAAGCAACTATTGGGGAAATTAGCATAACTTGGAACCTACACAACTGGCAATAAATTTCCCATCAGTACCTATTAAGGAGTTTTTACACTCTAGTTGAACTTTTGGGTGTCCTTTGTAAAATTTCTTCAAAACAAAGGGCGAGAAGAAAGTATAATCATGGTAGCAGAAAAGCATACGTGCGTCTTATATTAAGAAAGCTTGCATATTATTTCTTAATCTGGAGGATTTTTTTAAAAAAATCTAACTTTTTTAAAGAAATACTAATGATGAGCCTTAGCTAATGGAGATTGATAAGGCATTTTCTGTAACATAATCAACAGGCAGCATGCGTACTGATATAAGCATCTTATTTTTCAATGCCGATTTCAATTTACGATTAATCTAATGTCGGTAAATCTTGGGGTTTTTACTTATTTATTTCTTTATCGTCAATCTGCGTCACAGACAGCTGAAAAAAAAATCTGCTACCGTGTGTATAATCAACGAAAAAAAATACAATGTTAGGAAATCAACTACAATCAAGTGAGAACAATAAGCAATTTGCTATAGTTCAGAGAAAAAAAGAGATGCAAATGATTTTCTTTTTTTCATCACCCACCTGTAGATGAGCTTCCTGCGGACGCTCCTCTTGAAGAACCCGCTGCATCCGTTGCAGGCGAGGATGCCGTAGTGCTTCCCGCTGGACGTGTCCCCGCACACGACGCACGTCAGCCCCGGAGAGACGCGGGGCTTGGCCGAGGACTGGGGGCTGCCCAGGCGCAGCCCCGGCGGGGCGTAGAAGCCGTGCACGGACACGGGCGGGCAGGAGGCCGGGGCGGAGCCAGGGGGAGAGGGGGAGCGCGGGCTCCCGGGCGATGACGGATCTGGAAGAGAGAGAAGCGTTAGAGTGGAGGAGGGTGAGAGAGAGAGACAGTCCCCATTACGCAAATGACGTAGGCGCTATTTCCCGTAGGCGCTAATGTTAAGTTTTTTGAACTGATGAAAATTGAAAGAAAAATTTTTCAGATCAAAAAGTGAATGGGAAGTCCTCGACGAGATCTTTCGGACAAAAAAAAGTTTGTTTAAATCGGACTGGTCATTCAAAAGTTATTAAGGGGGTGGGAGGGACAGACAGATAGACAGGCACACATTTTTCCCCAGCTCAAAACCCCCCAGCTAAGAGACCAGCTCTGACTACTCGTTACAAAATCCAAAGATTAGAATGGGCCAGGAAACATATGTCATTTGGAAGTAAGTGGCTTTCTGTCATATTTTCCGATGAGAAAAAGTGGAATTTGGATGGCCCGGATGGCTGGGCTTATTATTTGCATGATTTGCGAAAAGAACCAAGAACATTTTTCAGCAGGCAGCATGGTGGGAAATGGGTCATGGTATGGGGTGCATTTGGGTTCAACTGTCAAACATCAATAGCGATTTTAAGTGGGAAACAAAGTTCTACGAACTATCAAGAAACGTTAAAAAACAATTTGTTGCCATTTTGTGACATTATAGGAGGGCCAGACTGCATATTTCAGCAAGATAATGTACCCATACATAAATCGAATTCCACAAAAGCATGGCTTCATCGAAAAAAAATTAATGTTATGGACTGGCCTGCATTAAGGTCCAGATTAAAACCCAATCGAGAATCTTTGGGCAGTTCTAAGCCGCAGAGTTTCTGCAAATTCTAAACAGTATTTCTCCGTCGAACAACTGAAAATTGCCATAGAGAGAGAATGGTACAATGTTGAACCTGAAGTACTACAAAACCTTGTTGAATCGATGGAAAATAGAGTATTTGATCTTATTTCACGTAAAGGAAACACAATTAAGTAATAAGAATATAACTATTGAACAGATTTCAAGAGAATTTTCAATTGTGACTAAATTTATGAGACATGAAATTTAAATGACATTTTATTCTTTTGTTTCAATTTTTTTGTACATGAAGCAAGTGTGAAATATTTTTATATTTATCTTATTATCATGGTTATAGTAAATAAATAATGACGTAATTAATGATGAACTTTCAGTTTTTTATAGTTAAAAGGAACATTTTGTTGGGTGACTATACTTTTGAGACGGACAACAAATTACGAGCAGGGCTGCGGAGTCGGTGGAAAAATGGTCGACTCCGACTCCGGGATTTTAAAACTTCCGACTCCCGACTCCTGCTTTTTTTTTTATAATTCATTTTTTTACCCAAATGTGAAGAGGGAAAAACCCTAAACAAAGGGTGAAATATTAAGTCCATTTTTAAAAATTTCAGTTTTATTCATGGTCGTAGCCAGGACTCACTTTAGGGGGGTAGCAAGCTGGGGTATCCCAGTTGGAGGTCATGGGAGGTCATTGTGACCTCTCATAAAGTTCAATTTTCTCCAGAGGAAAAGACAAGTGCCGCTCTTGTCATTTGACTCCGTACAAAGCTAATCCTTTTCTTGTTAAATGGCCAGACTTAATTTTAACACATTGCATTTTTGCTGCACATATTTTTTATTCACTTGCATAATCCCAAACATAGCAATTCGTTCCACAAAGCAGACCCGCCATTTTGAAGCCCTTTTTAATGATCCTAGATGCTTAGGATTTGGATATTGGACGCTGAAAATTTGTATCTGTTAGTTTCTAAGATATGTTTTCACCACCATAAAATTTCAACCAAATCGGAGGTGGTCGGAGTCGGAGTCGACATGTTTTTCAGCCACTCCGACTCCAACTCATTTGGTCCAAAATCAGTCCGACTCCGTCTCTTCGACTCCAACTCCGACTCCGCAGCCCTGATTACGAGTTGTTTCTGCACTAAAGTGTGTTCATTCACAGGTCGGACTTTTCGATTGTGCTTGGAAAAAAATCAGGTGAAGAATCTCTGTTTATCGCTCAAAGATTTTCTTATTTCATTTATTTTAGGGTGATGGAAGGAACCGTTAAAAACTTCAAAGTCGAAACAAAAATATAGACACCCTATCTTATTTTCTACATTTAACGACTTCAGAGTTACACTGTCGATATTTCATCGCTTTTCCTTTAATTTTCCTTTTGCCGAAATCCCCTCGATTTGATTTTCCCTCGTAAGCCGCTCTCCCGTTGTCGAACCTACCTCCTCAAACCATTATTTCCAGTTGCTTAAACTCGCAACTAATAAGAGTGAAAGATAAAACGAATGCTGCGAAAGAGAGAGAGAGAGAGAACTGTACCATTACGTGGGGACAACTTTTATAACCTTCTCGTACTGCCCACGTCATTAATCACGTGATAGAGCTTACCGGAGTTTTTCCTTTTTCAGTTCACTTCGGCCATTATCACTCGCTCGAAATCCAACTTTCGAGGAAGCATCACGTATTATTGGGATAACTTCGCTGATATACTGATACAGTATCGTATCGAAAAACTATAAAAGCAGAAGTATAACGACTCCATCGCAGTTGCATTTAAAGATTTGCCAGCGAGGAACTTTAATAAAATGTATTTGAAAAATCGATTGCGGTACACATATGCATGTTATGTTCTGAAGGGGTTTAAGCAATGACGAGTTAGCCATCAGTTTTCGGGAAACGTTATTAAAAAAAAAACTTTTTCCGGTAAACATATCTGTGCAACTAAAATAGGAAGCAGAGTTAACCCTTTGGGGATCACAAGCTTTTTAGTTAGTATGTTGTTGTTTACGGTATTTTCCAAAAAAAAAAAAGTTTTTTAAAAAACAATTATTTTATTCTATACGTCTTTCACAGGATTGACATGAAACGACATATAAATGGAAACGACGTACAAATGAAACATTGACAAATTCCTTTGATTTCTGCAAGTTTAACTCTACTAATGCAAATGTCTGTAAATCTAACAGCTCTAACTTTCCAATAAAGGTTTTTATGCATCTACTGAAAATTGGTGCGTAATCGTTTTATAGTAAAGATATTAACTGCATTTTACACTGAACCTCTTATGTGAAATACATCATATCTTTATTGTATGTCTTAAATAATTATTAAAGCTGGCATATTTTCGATTATTAATGTAATTACAAACCAAATGTGCGTAAAAATGCATACAGGTGATTGTATTTAATTAAAAATTAAACTACAATCGTCAGACAGGTTGATTGTTTTTAAAAACGGTTACAACAGTATGAATAGAATCAAGTTAATGGAAATAAGTTTCACAAGTGTTTTAACCTTTAAGAACCGGGCGGTACACATGTTGTACCATAAGTCTTTTTTTTTTTTAGAGGATGGGGTTGAAATTTTCACTCGAACCCTTTGGAGCCGGGGATTTTTTCAAGTCTTCATACGTCTGGTACGACAGTTTATACCTTCTCTTTACAATGGAAAAGAAATCTGTGGTTCAACTGTCGTACTACCTGAGATAATTCCTTCCTTCATAGAAATAGACGAGCAGAGATTTTTCAAATTTTAGAGAGAGGGGAAAACGACGAAAAAGCAATATTTCGTGACGCATAAAATATTTATTTTAGCATGAAAATTAATAGGAATGAATTTGGGCTTTATGAAAACGACTTATAAATGTAAAACACTTATAAACGAGAGGCATATAAATGAGGTATCTCTGTATTGAGATTCTAATGTCACAATAACAAGAAAAAATAACTATTTGTATTCGATATAATTTATAAGCTAAACTTGAACTTATAGGACACATATATCTCATGGGTTTCCAAAGGGTTATACACTTATTTTTGTTCGAAAGGTCAAAATCATTAAAACGGCCTACGAAATGCAAATATCATTAAAAACTGCAGGCACATATTTTGGGTTTGTAAAGACCCCCCCCCCCCCTTTTTTTTTAATGCTAATAAATAAGGTTGTGGGTGAAAATAAGGCGACAAACGCGTTTACTGAATGAATTTTTTTTGTCCATAAGCTCGTGTTTTTTTTTTAATTATTTTTTTATGGGCATAACTCATTTACACCACGAGGGAAGAAGAAACTTGCATTAAAAACTACCTACTATATAGGTTTCAAGTACTTGGTGAATTTTTTACATGTATACGGAGCATTCTAACCTCAGCTAGTCACTGTCAAAAAACTGGTTGGTAGTTTTATCGAACTGATTCTCTCTTCACACCATACTTCGTTCCTTCCAAAATTCATTAATAAATTAGATTTTCAAGAAAATTTTTACCGATCCAATTTTCTTTGCTCTCAACTATTCACACAAAGAAAGGACAAGGACAGGAGAGAAAGAACATCTATGCCCGAACCGGTATTCTCACCCGAAACAACCCTATCTGAATAAAGCAGTGAGTAACCGCCCTTAAGCAAGGGCTAAGGAAGGAACATGCAATACACCGCCAACTCGGCTATTTCGATCCGTGGACTGCAGTTTCGAGCTTATTATGCTCTCATCAGCATGGAATACGAAACTAGCTGAGTTGGAGGCAAAAATCCTCTTATAAAGCAAAGAGAGCCGAAAAAAACTGGTAGCTAATGTGAAATTAGAGCACCAGCGAGCGATCGCACTTAGTACGGTACAACTCGTAATTTTCTGTTTTTACTTGGTACGGTATCCTTACGAGTTGTACCGTACCAAGTGTGGTCGCTCGCTGGTGTTCTAATTTCACATTAGCTACCAGTTTTTTTCGGCTCTCTTTGCTTTATAAGAGGATTTTTGCCTCCAACTCAGCTAGTTTCGTATTCCATGCTGATGAGAGCATAATAAGCTCGAAACTGCAGTCCATGGATCGAAATGGCTGAGCTGGCGGTGTAATGCATCAACCCCATCTGAGTCAGAATTCTCTGACCACTAAACAAGGTGGCAGGCCAAGAGATTCGTTTTACTTTTGACTAAATCGTAAGCAACGTGAAAAAAAAATACAAAACAATGTCTAGTAACTCTTTAAGGACCATTATAGGACATGTGTGTACTTTAAGTTCAAAGTTTATTTTATGAACTATCAATATAGTACTTCAGAAATAATATTTTTCCCCGTGTTATTAAAATATTAGAATCCTAATGTTATAAACAAAAAAAGTTGTTTAAAAATGACTACTTTTTCTTTAAAATCCCGTAAATTTCCAGACGAGCTCGAAATTTATATTCCGAAACGAGTTAAGTATAAAAGCCCTTATAATTGCCGTGGTATTTTCGGACACAAAAAGAAAAAAAAAGGGGGTAAATGTTAAACACCCTGTAAATATATTTCTTTACTTTCATACTATGCTTACTGTGAAAACACCTTTACAGATTTCTCTTGCCAGAGTGGGTTAAGTCTGAATAGCGAACCTGAAAATCCCGTAAACTTCCAAGTTGTGATGACACAATCCGTTAATTTTTTTAACCCTTTAAGAAATTTTCCCGTACAGTGTACGTGCTACCCGAAATTGGCCTCATCTGGTTTGCCCGTACGGCGTACGGGCATCGATATTTTCAGATTTCCTTTTCTGGTTTGCCCGAACTGTTCGGAAAATTGTAAACCTCAAAATTCACAGTAAGTGTGAGAGAAATTTTTGCATAATTTGTAAACCATTCTTTACTGCATGCAGAATGTACTTGAAAAAAGCAAATATTTCGGGGTTTTGCGACCAAAATTGTAAAATAAGAAATGTTGTAAAAGTATTGAAAACGATAAAAAAATAAAAAATTCTTAATGTTCTTATTTTGTTAAGTATGGTACTTAACTATATGCAATAAAAAAAAATATGCCTTTTTTTGGAAGCATTTCTGGTAAAATAATTGACCGCTTAAAGGGTTAATACATTTTTATTGCCTAACATTGCCTCCCCTCTCCTGCAGTAAGACTAAACTCAGCGGCCTATCTTTTAAAGAGCAACGTAATTTATGAACGGCCAGCTTATCTTTTGAGAAGTCAAAAGTTCTCAATGAACGCATAAGAATTAAGAATCAAAAGTTAAAATATTAACATAAGTACTCCTTCTGCCTACACTTTAATTTTTATTTCGTAATAAGTTGTGACTTAGAAACTCTTAAAAATATTATGATTTTCTTGAAAGTATTTGAGTTTTCAAAGTTAAAATAGATTTTCCTTATTTTACACGTTTTTGTTTCACATAAATGTTTCAATATAAATTTATTTGCTGTTAACTATCACTTCCTGTCCTTCCTGTCCGACACCCCACTCAACCCGCGTCTGCATGCACAGCAGTACCATTTGTATGATTTGTAGGGGGGGGAGGGAATGCTTTAAATAACGAATGCATGGGCATATATCAAGCACAGTGAGCAAGTTAAAACAAGCTATTTGCTAGGAAATCACCAAAGGCAACAACACGACAGTAAGCATAAAACTTTCCAAAACACCTTCAAGTATGACTAAATAAAAACTTAAAACTTTCGAAAAATGCTAATTCAATATCAGTATATCGTTTTTAATACTTTTTTCCACAAATCGATCTTACTTGTCTTTCTTCTAAAACAATCTGTACTCTGTATTAGTTCAACGAAGTTTTAATTTTTATCCACAAAGTGCTTCGAAAAATGCATCAGGGCTTAAAGAGAACAAAAGCACTAAAGCATCATCAATAATACAGCGATTTTTACTCAGAAATAACCAAAAAAAAGGGTGAGGGCTTTATGTGATACTTTTTCAACTCGCATATTTGACGAAGAGGCAAAGAAAAAAGAAAAGTTCCTTCAGTACATCTTTCCTCTCCCTGGAATCTTCCGAAAATCCCGAAAGCGAGAGATCAACTAACCCCCTATCGAACAAAATCTCCTCTCGTCACTCCCCCACCCCCTCTCCAGCCTCTGATCGTCAGACGATAAAAATAGCGGTCGGATTTTGGCTTGCGAGGTCAGTGCGGCGTGCGTAATGGACCTTTTGTGGGGCCGAAAGCTTTCGAAATCGATTCGAATCAAATCTCCGGGAAAGGGGGGGGGGCGGATGATCGTCGCAGTTCACTCCTCGTGTCAAAATGTCACAGCAGCCAAAGCGCCTTAGCCTAAGCTCGGAGATTGAATCGCTCCCATCTCCCATGTCAATCCGATTAATCGAAATTGTATCATCCTGTCATCCTGCTTAGCTACCTTTTCGTTTCCCCTGCGCTGTACCCGAACCGTTTTGTTTGCATTAGCCACCCGTAATTACTTTCTTTTCATTATTTTTTTATTTTTTTATTTATTTCGTTGCTGCACTGAAAAAAAAAATGAACTGCTGTTTTTACAGTATAATTTTGGCAACCGAGGTTCCAGTTTAAAACAGTAAAATGGACAGCAATAAACTGTAAAACAAGCAATTTTAGAGTTTATTGCCGCTACATTTAGCAGTGTTATACTGTAAAAACAACAGTATAATACTGGCAGCAGAGGTTCCAGTTTAAAACTAAAATTTACGATATTAGCAATTTTACAGTTTATTACTGTAAAATCAGCAGTTTTACAGTTAAATTGACATTTTTTTTACAGTTTATTACTCTTAAATTAGATATATTATACTGTAAAAACAACATTCATTTTTTACAGAGTATGATTGTCATGCTCTAATTCGACATGATGTTGAGATATTTGATAGTAGATATTAGGCAGGAAATTTACAGTTACGTTAAATATCTCCTATGTATAACAGCTCAAAATTAATGATTCTAGTAGCATATTAAAATAACGCTACAAGTGAGGATCGGGACTAAAAATGTATTTCGTTGAAATTAATATCTCGTTGCAATGGTATTCGTTATAACTACTAGTACAAATTCACTGTACTAGTAGTATCTTATAAGCCCTAAAATTCAGAATGTATTTAGTCGTCACAATTTTTTGAAGCGAAAAAAAAAATATTCTCTATACATATTTTTCATTGAGAGCTTTTTCTAACAAAGTTTGGTAAAAGGAAATACGCATTTAAATTCTGGATCGATGTTAAATTGAAGTTTCTCCGTAGGTGCTAATGATAGGTTTTTGAAACTGCTTAAAAATTAAACGAAAAATTGTTGAAATCAAAATAGGTAGGAAGGATCCCTGCCGAGAGCTTTAGAACAAAAAAAGTTCGTTCAATCGGACTGTTAACTCAAAAGTAATTGAGGGAGGGAGGATGGACCGACCAACAGAAACACAAGATCCCCATCTCAAAACCTTACTTTCCAATATTTAATTTTTCGATATTTTTTAAATTCTATTTTGACTTTTTTTTTATTCAGACTTTGCGATATTTTTAAGATGCAGTAAGCTTTTTTTCGTCTATCTTTTGCTTTAACGGGAAAGTAGGCTAAAAATTGATTTCGAATTTATTATACCAGCGGGTGACCGAGCTCCGCTCGAAGAAAACAGGTATCGAAGCTAACTCGAAGATTTAAATTTCCAATTGTGATTTATCAAAACAATACATGCCATAAGAAAATTTGTGAAACCATTGGTGAAAAGATAACCGGTTAAAGTGCACCATTGTAAACTATTCTATACAAAGATAAAGTTTGAAAAGTCATAGGAAATAAAATGTAATTAATAATAAAAAATTATACAATTAAAGAAATGGTAGCAAAGTGAGCAGTGTAAAGATTAAAGTGTGTTGAAGTTCAATATTTTTGACAAATTTATTTAGAAAAACCAAATCTCGTGATTCCTTGTGGCCAAAAACCCCAGACCCCCAAGTTTACCGGAGTTAATTAATTCTGGGGCGATTTTCGACTTGGCAACCATTCCTCGTATTACCCCTAACGTGTGCCAGGGAATCGAGCCCGCTCGGTTAAAAAAAAAAAAAAGAAGTTTGTAAACTCGTGTTTTTTTCTAAAGTGCGAAGTACTTATTTAGATAAACTTGAAAAGCATTTTTGAGTCTTTGGTTGCAATTACGCATTCAAAACAGCCGTAATTTATTTAAAAAAACACAACCTTATTTAATCCATGCTCACCGTAAAATCACACCTAATTTCATTTCATTAAGCGCCGGAGGGGTTGATGAGAATGGATACAGAGTCCCTGTTCTCCAGTACGCATTTGGTTCCAGTTGGTTTTGACTTTCACGTCACTTTACACTCCAGGTTCCCCCCCCCACCCCCCCCATACATACCACAACTCACTTTTTAACCGGGATGGGGCCCTGAAGAGCGCTCTGTTCATTTTTAACCAGGCCCAAGGGCCGAGTAAATCCTTGGCCCAGCACACTCCAGAGGTTTCGCTTCACTTGGAGGATTTTGTGACCACGAACATTTTTAACGTCCCTTAGCAACCATTAATGAAGACGGTGGATCTTTGATCGGCGGCTAAATGATCGACCCAAGACCCTCCGGTTACGAGTCCGCCGACTAACCGAATGGACAACCGCGGCCTCAGGCCCCTATATAGACGAGCCGACGCATCAAGATTACCACTTAGGATCCAGCGCGTGTGTGAGGATTGTCTTTTCTGGCCAGTTATCGCTTTTTGGTAACTTGTTACGTAAATTAACAAAGCTTGGCAATGTCCCGAAACTTTGCTCTGGTAACCCTAATTCCTCAACAATGAAAAATGAAAATGAAAGTTAATAAGTTGGATCCAAAGTGGTGAAACTTAAGCTTGATGCGTCGGCTTGTCTATATAGCGGCTCTACCGCTGCCCATACCCAATTCTAACTTTATTTTGATCGATCTCTTTTAAATTTCAAAAATAATAACAATTCTAACATGTTGCCAAAAATTATTTGCCAAATACCATAAAAACATAAATTTACGCTGATGTAATTAAATATGAAATCCATTGTTAAAACGTGGTTGCTATGAAACAGTATAACAATAAGAGTAATCATAAAGAAAATGGCGTAGTAAGAAATCTTCTCAAACTTTTAATGAATCCTATCTGTAACTCCGAACTTTTCGACTGTAGCACTTCAAAACCGACGCCAATCGATTCCTCGTGGCCAAAAACCCCAGACCCCCAAGTTTACCGGAGTTTATTAATTCTGGGGCGATTTTCGACTTGGCAAACATCTCTCGTATTATAGTATAGGATTTTAATTATGCGTGTATTTAATTGTTTAAAATGTTTATTGAAGTTTCCTGACATTACCTTTCTCATAACCAATAATTTTTAATACCATAAAAGTAAAATAAGAGTAATCAACGTTACGCATAAAATTTGCAAGAATCTGCAGACACGTGTTTCGAGGAACAAGGAACCCCTTTTTCAATGCAATGAATTGTGGATTTTAGGAAGAATAGTTAACCGAGAAAGGCAACACTGTGGAATAATAGGCAGTATAAATAGCAAAAACTGGATATTAACAAAACAAACAAGACAAAATGATATCTAGAGCCGAAATTTATTACATGAAACCATCAAAAAAAACCGTTAAGTAATAAATTTCTAAAAAAATACGATAAATGATAAATATTTTCAAATGAATGAAACCACTCATGAATAAATCAGCAATAAATTTGCTGATGGGGAATAAATTATATACCGAAGCAATTGTAAAATATGGAGACAGCAGAAAGAAAACAGAATCGTAAAAATAAATGAAATTAGACAAACAGAAATGTGAGCAAAACATTGAAATAGATAAATTAATTAATTAATGTGAAAATAAATAACAAGAGTAGGAAATAACAAGGGAGATACCAGTTTACACCAAAAAATAGAAAGAAAAATCTAATTATAAAAATCTAAACCACACTGAAGAAAAATAAGTTATTGCATATTTTTGACACCCTTTCAAGCGAAATTTTAAAGAACGTCGGGTCTGCCCAAGGTATCCAATCCCACAATTGCAATTAATTTTATAAATCCAACAACAATTAAGTGGTTCTTCCTTTTCCAACAATTACTAAATTTATAGTTGGGATCAGGAGTTTCAACGTGAAGTAAACCTATGCGGACTCTGCAACTCTACGTTTAATTAAAGCAAAATCAAAACTGATTTAGAGTTTATCAAATCAATTCCGCAAGTTTTACACTGTCCAAAGTACTTATTGAAGCTTCTTTAAACCATCCTTCTCATAACGAATGATTTTTACGAGGACGAAAAGTTTTTAGAAGTCCGTCAAGTTTGACTGTAAGTTTGTTTTCTTATCAAGTAGTGTCCTACCGTTAAAAAGTGGGTTTTACAGAGACTTTTTCCTTGGTGGGTAGTGGAGCTAGAAACTAGATTGGCTGCCATTCAGAATTGGTTGAAGTGTTATGTGTAACAAATCCGCCACTGTGCTTTCTGACAATATTTAGATTTGATTATGTGATCAAGAGGTATAAACATGATGCCATAAACCTAGTTGAAGGTTTCAACTTATTATGATTTTTGTTTTTAATACAAGCTGGTGATCCCAATCCTCTACCTTTCTATAAGAAATAAATAAATAAACTTACTGGGACACCGAACTTTTTCTGTCATTTGCCAAAATTTAAAGCTCAAAAGCTTGTTTTTCAATATTCATTCATTTTTTAAAATTAATTTTTGAGGTTTTTTTTTTCTCTCTTTGATATTTTCACGATGCACCTTTCAAGTCTTCTCTCTTCATTTTTTTTTACTTTAACGGTAAAGTATACTAAAAGGGGGGGGGTGAAAATTCTCGTTTGTTTACAGGAAACAAACACATTAACACATAAACACCCTCACCCACTCACAGTCCAGGAGGAGAGACGTACTGGCTTAGGTTCGTTAGGTGCTGGATGCAATTTTTGTCGAAAGAGGATTCTGTAAGGTTTAGAGGGTCGGGTATACTGTCGTCCCCGCTTAATCGGGTAACGGATAAACGAATACCCCGCTTATACGAATAAAATATTCTAGAACCGAATATTTCTCTTGCCATAGACGCAACGTTAAAGATCCCCGCTTAAACGAATTCTCCGCTTAATCGAATAATATTTCTTGGAACCGACGGTATTCGTTTAAGTAGGGCCGACAGTATATAAAATTCATTCCGAGAGAACAGAATTCATTTGCTGAAACAAGGAACCCTGCGAGTAGGGCTCTATCGCAAAGCGGGATTGCGATAACTATAGTTTGAATTCAAGGTACCGAAATTCCTATTACTTTATTTATTTTATTTTTTAATTTGATTTTTGAAAATATAATAGCTTGAAAAACACAAAATTAAGGCTATGTTGAATTTTTTTTATGAAGCCATACTACGAACAAAAGCACATTTACTTGAGTTTACTCACTCACAACTTACTTGTTACACTTACTTGAATTTACTCACTCGCATTTCCTTACGTCAGACAATTTAACTAATCTTGTATTCATCTTGTAAAATGTTTCGTTGCTGAGTAAACATTTTGTTTACTATACTCTGGGCAAACTTAATATGGAAGCGTTTGTATAGTGCGATTGGGATCTGTGTAGGCTTCACAATGCTGCCAGGTTAGATTTGCTTCAACTATAGCTGTATTGCCCGATGTTGTACATCAAAAATTTAATCTATTTAGTTCATTTACTCTGAAGCTTTCTCAAAAAAAAGGCATTTGGAATGTGCAAATGATGTTTTTCGCAATCACTAATTGCTATAGATGTTGGACGTGTGCTTATGTGTGTGTGTGTGTGTGTGTTTGCGTATGTGTAGACGTGTGTGTGTGTGTGTGTGTGTGTGTGTGTGTGTGTGTGTGTGTGTGTGTGTGTGTGTGTGTGTGTGTGTGGGACTAGAGCTGCTATATAGACAGGCCGACGGCGACGCATCAAACTTAAGTTTCACCACTCATTTACTTTTACTTTCATTTTTCATTGTTGTAGAGCTAGGGTTGCCAAAGCAAAGTTTCGGGACATTGCCAAGCTTTGTTACCAAGCTTTGTTTTTGGACAAATCCGCCGAATGAGCAGGTAGAGTGCAATATTTGGCGAAGTAAAATTGGTGAAGTTTTAATTGATTTGCACTGCATTGGTTTTTTTTTTTTTTTTTTTTTTGACTTCTTTGCGATTTCCCCCTTAAGTATTCCTGGAATAAATTCCGTTTTTTAAATTAGGTCTTTGTCGCCAAAAGAAGATGTGTCGCCAAGAATGAAAATTTTAAGCAGTAAACCCTTTCTAACCCTTGGAAATGGCACGGCGGAGATGTCCCATGCGGGGCAGAGGGCGATAAAATTTGCGGCGGAGATGTCCTGTTCCACTTTTATCGCTAGCTACTTGTAATTTTTTGAAATATAAATTAGTTGAAAAGCCATCTACTTATATCAAAAACTGAGTATCTATGTCTGCTTCTTTCCTTTGAGCGAGCTGAACTTACTGAAACTTTCCTCATCATCTTAAAGGCGCGAAGTGCCCGTGCAACATCTCAATAATTCGAATGATTTTTTGATGCTGGAAAAAAGAAAAGGCGCGAAGGCGCCTCTTAGCGAGCCGCCTTGGCGGGGAGTAGTTTCTTAAAATTTACCTCACTACTTTCAAGGCACGAAGTGCCCCCCGTGCAACGCCGGGCCACGTGCGTGATATGTCTTGAAATCTAATGAAAATTAAATTAAATCAAATAATATAACTGCAGAATGAGGTAAAAGTTAGAGAAGGGGGACGTTATGCATCAACATGCCGCGGGAAGCTAATCTAGCTGCCCTGGCAGCTAGTATGAATATATTTCTCGCCATGTTAGTTGTTAATTGAACAAAAACAAAACTAAAAACGTATTAAATAAAAAATATATTGCAAAAAAATTCACTTAAAATGTTTTCACTTCTCATTTTCCCTTCCAAGATGTACGGTCTTCAAAATATTTTTAAGAAAACTTACAGTATGAAATGAATAAAGTAAACTCATTGCAAAAATTACACTAATTTACTTTCCGCCAAGGCGTTTAGAATAGCAAATATACTAACTTATAATTAGTTTAATAAATTATTATGCAATCGTCCCTTATATTTTAAAAAACACAAACAAGTATTACTATATTTGCGAAACTATAGCAGTATATTACAACAGCCCAGAAGATAGTTTTCACTGCAGAGATAGTTTTCTTGTGAAAAAGCATGATTTACATGTAACCTGTGTTTTTACTTAAAGCTAAAACCAATGTTGTTTTTTGCCGTGTCATAGTATTTACGAGGGTTGTTTTTTTTTTTTTTTTTTTTTTTTCAACCTCCAATAGACTATAAAAAATAAACGGATTCAAAAACAAAAAATATTTTATCATCGAAGGTAAGGTACAATGCTCTACAATTCTCTACATAATCAACTTGATGATTAAAGCATTTGTTATATCTGTGAACAAGCTTTATAATAGCCTCCTCGTAGAATGTTGCCGCCAATGATTGGAAGTGAGTTGTGACGGTGTCTTTGGGTTTCACGCCACTTTGGAAGCACGCTGCCTTTCCAGATCCCAATCAGGGGTCTCCAAGTCCCTGCTTCAGCTCAGCGAACATATGAAAGTCACTTGGTGCTCGGTCGGAACTTTATGGTGGGTGTTCAAAAATGTCCCATTGAAATTGCTGGAGGAACCGTTGGGTTACACGAGTGCTATGATGACGGCCATTGCCATGCCCCCTGCTTGGGGGCATGACAATGGCCATCACCCCGTGCTTCCAAAGTGGCGTGGAGCCCAAAGACACCGCCACAACTCACTTCCATTCATTGGCGGCAACAACTCACAAGGAGTCTATTGTTCACAGATATAACAAATGCTTCAATCGTCAAGTTTATTACGTAGAGAATTGTACAGCATTGTACCTTACTTTTGATAATAAAATATTTTATGTATTTAAATCCGTTTATTTTTTATAGCCTATCGGAGGTTGAAAAAAAACAACCCTCGTACTGTGAAGATTTGGGGTGCCATTCCCTCGAGAGAGGTTGGACTTCTTTATTAACATTTACCGGTCAGACAACACCGGCAGAAATCGAACCCGCGACCTCTTGCTTTCGAGGCGAAACTTCTACCTCTGAGCCACCGAGGCCCCGTTAGGACCAATCTAATGAACAAATGTTTGCCGATCAACTTATGCAATCGGGTGGTTTAATATGTATATTGACTACCGAAAATATAAAAAATACAACTTCAGAAAAACCTTGGAAAGATAATAATAACTGAAACTATCTTTTCTAAATTTGCATGCTTTCGGATAGCATAATGTAAATAGTGTTCACATTGCAAACACATCTAATATGCCACTTTATCCCGATATTGTACTCTTCTAGACTCTATTAGGTTAAGAGGGTTTTTCTTTCACATGAAATTACTGCAAAGTAAAAAAATACGTCAGTGCTAAATTAGATCTTCCAAAGATTGGACTAGATATGATGACTGGGGATCGTATAGGCTCATGAAGCTTGCACCTCGTACAATCACAATATTATTAACCCATTTATGCCCAGTAGCCTAAAAACGGGACGCTTGTTAGTTACTGCATACAAAAACCTGTAATGGGTATATCCTTTCACTAAAGCTGTTTTTCACAAGTTAAATAGTCCTTCTTCTTGAGAAAACCAGTTAGAACCACTAGTTGGACATCGGAGTTTATTTATTGACAGCTATTTTCAGAAAATTCAGTCAAGCAACGATCCAGCATGGGTAGCCACAGAAAGTAAGTATTTTTTGCGAACTTATTTTTCCTAAAACTAAACTATTTTAAAATGATTTGCTTAAAATTGATCACAGATGCCTTCTATAATGTTACTTTGCAAAAGTAAAGTCAAGTAAGGTCGTATTTTCCTCACATATCTGAAAAATATCCCATAGACACGACGTTAAATAACTTAATAAATATGGCAACGGCGAACTATTTCAAGCCTAAAATGTATGTAAACCATTCCAAGTAAAAGTTTTAAACAGATAAAAATTGAAAAAAAAT